>VDFB02000008.1:11873908-11890299 GCA_007258455.2 Sequoia sempervirens
TCTCCTTCCCTCTCTCCCATTCTATCCCTCCCTCTCTCCCACTCTCTCCCACCCTCTCTCCCACTTTCTCCCACTCTCTCCAACTCTCTTGCACTCTTCTACTCTCTCCCTCCCTCCCTCTCTCCCACTCTCTCCCACTCTCCCACCCTCTCTGACCTTATCCCACTCTCTCAAGTCACTCTCTCACACACTCACTCCATCTATCTCTCTCCCCTATACCCTTAAACATGAAACCCTAAACCCTTATAACCCTCTAACATAAACCCTTAACCCTTAAACCCTCTACCATATACCCTAAACCCTAAACCTTTAACCCTTAAACCCTCTACCATCTACCATTAACCCTTGGGTCTATGTGTACAAAAATTGGATATCCGATTTGTAGAACTAAAATCATACCATTACAAAACATCCTAATTTTTTTTCAAATGAATCAGATATCAGATTTGTGGGCCATAGAAAAGCCCCATGTGGGCCATTTTGTGCATTCCAATGGACCCTACATTCTATTTGTAGGCGACACACACACGGTTTCAGACAGGAAGAGACAAAGATCAACTTTTTGGAGCATCTTCAACTCAAATTTGGCATAAGCAATTATTTTTTAGCATCTTTTATGAGGTATAATGGGGAGCAGCAGTTGTCGGAAGCAAAAACGTAAGAGAAAGCTTACAAAAGAAGAAATTGAAGCATATAGACAAAGAGATAGAGAAAGTCATAGGAAGAGAAGACAAGGTATGTTAAATATTGGTGAACCTAACCCCTATGGTCTTTCAAGTGAAAGAGGAAATTGAAGATGTTCAAGGTGAAAATGTTGGAATTGAATATGTTGAACATGATATTCAAATTAGGAATGAAATTATTGAAATTGATAATGAAAATGTTCAAGGTGAAAATGTTGGATTTGAAGATGTTGAACATGTATTGGAAATTGATAATGAAAATTTTCAAAGGTGAAATGTTGGATTTGAAGATGTTGAACTATGATATTGGGAATTGGGAATGAAATTATTAGGATTGATGAAAATGTTCAAGGGTGAAAATGTTGGAAATGAATATTTTGAGCATAATATTGGAAGCAAAGTGTAAATTATGTTTCACCAAATTACATGAGAAATGAAGAACCTTGTGTGGAAGAAAGACATATTAAATTCAAGATTGTGAGAACCCCTAAATGGTTACTTGAATTTGATGAGAACATTATAAACAATTTTGAAGGCAAGAGGTCAACATGAACTGTTCGGTTGTGGGCTAGAAGACTTTTCAACCAATATTTTAGTGATAAGACATTGACTAAGCAATGCCAAATTTTTGTACAATTGCTAAAGATGCAAAAGATGAGACCTTTGCTACCCAAATTGAAGATTCATGTGAACAAGAAGACCGAAAAAAATTCTATTATTGTCAAAAATATTTTTAATGCTCTCAAGTCTATTGGAAAAAATAACAAGGAAAAGGATAAGAGAGCTGCTTGGAGAGTCATTACAACCGCCCTAGTAAGACATCAATTGAAAAAGGCTCGCTTTATGAGACAAACTTGTATTGATTTTGACATAAATCGTAAAACTTTGAATAGAGCACTTGCAAGAAGAGAAAGAATAGATGATCCTCTTCAAAATGATACATGGGATTTTGTCGGGAGGCTTCCACGTGTTGATAAGAAGCTAACCGATAATGTAAAGTAGGTAATTCAACAATTTTGGCATGATAACTCTAGGTATCACCCAATCTCTGAAGGATGTTTAAAGTTAAAATTGGAAATCAAGGTAGTACACCCACATCCTAAACATTTCTTGGAATCAAGCCAAACAATGTTGTTCAAAAATTATTGAAACACATAAAAATATGGAAATCTCACAAAGGACTTTTGAGGGTTTGAAGCCATTTTATTGTGTGCCTCTTAAGATTCCTCAATACTTGTTGTTGCAAATGCCATGTGGAGTTTCAATGTACCATGAGCTATTATGCTATATAATTTGGTTGAATGGTACCTGATCAATTCAAGAATGCTCATTATGTTTTGTTGGTTGAGTAGAATGCATGTAGAGAGGGGTCTACCTCTTATTTGGAGTTTTTTGAAGCTGGACATGGGAAGAGGGCATGATGGAACAAGTGCATCGTAAAGAGAGCTCTAGTTAAGGAGCAATTGAAGAGATTTGAGGGCAAAATTCAGCGATGCACATTCTATTGTTGATTGGTGTAGTTCAGCATTGTCACAGGGAGGGACACTTGAGTCAACAGTGCACAGATTCTTTTGGTTCATTGAGGAGGATACAGTGGGAGGCAGATTGGATTTTCATGCAATCAAAGATTCTTCAAAGATGCATTCATTTCAAAGCTCAGATGTAGGCACATGGACCATTTGGACACGAGAGTTGGATTTTTTTTGTCAGAGTTGTATTCAGTGCGAGTGGGATCAATGCAAGTCAAGTGAGTGGGTGGATACATAGGTACCATAGTATCTAACTCCTTTATCTCAAACAATATCCATGACAAATGACACAATGGAAAGTTCAGTTAACTACGACCTACTTTCAGATCTACTACAACTAGGACATATTTTTGCAGTTGTTGCACCGCAGGGGAATGAAGAGAGATCAGACTATTGGTTGGCTCGATGTGTGTGGGTAAAGCATAAGCTAACACAACCGATGGAAGATGATGATGGTTTCATGTATCCTATAGGTTCAGTTGTGGTTGCAGGAACTTGGTTGTGAACATACATGATTAGAAAGAATGGCATACCCACATTTGAAGACTACGAGAAACACAAAACCATTCTCATGTATTCGCACCTTGTTATAGCAACAAATGTTAAGTTGTTGAAGCATCATGCCAGACCAAAGACAAAACAACTATTGACACTTAGTAATGTTGATCATAAAGCAATATTGGATACTCTTAAGCAAAGAGATGACCCTTCAGGCACACTTGAATAGCATTTTCAAGAATGGAAGGTACAATGCTTATGTTCATTATGATTAAGTTCATTAGTGTTATTTATTTAATACTAATATTTTATATACTATTGCAATGACGGTGTCTTTAATAGTGATATTTTGTATGCACTTTTGTGATATTTTTGACAAGATTGATCATGGACCTACTGTAACAATAGCTAGCTCTAATCCTTTCGAAGAGGTATGCGACATATTAGAACAATATAGATTGGTTATTCTAAAAGCGTCTTTTATAGTTTGCATCACCAAATCATCATCATTCAAGTTGTTTAGATTAATATAGATTTTTTAGTCTAAGCATCTTTTCTATTGTGAAATAATATAAATTTCTCATTTCCACTTTACTGATATTCACGGCACAATTGATCATGGACTGCTACAACAATAGCTAGCTGCGATCCTTTGGAGAGTGTCGACATATTACAACAATATAGATTGGTTATTTTTAAGCATCTTTTATAGTTTTCATTACCATCTCATCATATTTTGTGTCATTTAGAATAATATAGATTGGTTATTCTAAGCATCTTTTATAGTTTGCATCGCAGTTCATCATCATTCAAGTTTTTTTATATTAATATAGATTTGTTAGTCTAAGCATCTTTTCTATTGTGACAATATAGATTTCTCATTTTCCCACTTTTAGATATTCGGCACTATTGATCATGGACCTGGCGCAACAATAGCCAACTTTGATCCTTCAGAGAGGTATCGCGATGATTACAACAATATAGATTGGTTATTTTAAAGCGTCTTTTTATAGTTTGCATTATCTCATCATATTTTGTGTCATTTAGAATAATATAGATTGGTTATTCTAAGCTACCTTGATGGTTTTATTACAAAGTGCTTGTCGATCCTAGAACCTAAACATACCACTATTAATGAAATTTATTGCCTGAATGCCTCCAATAGGAAAATTTTGTAAATTCAGATTCTCAAATTGGAAACAATGTAAAATGGTCATAATTGTGTATGGGCATAATCTATACCCAGTGATGTTTTTTGAAATATGGTTCAAATGTCTGGAATTGTATAAAGGGTATGTTTAAAATGTAAAGGGGTTTGTATTTTGGAAACTCATAGGTTTTGTAAAGGGGTCTGTTTTTGTACTTAATCGAGCTACAACTGAAGGTTTTCTTCCTTGTTATTTCCTATCGGTATGCTCTTTTGAACCAGTTTTTGTAATATCTCTCATTTATATATAATAAATTATAGTGGCTTGCAACTTTTTCTCCTCAAATCCAACTTGGGTGCAACTTCATTTTTAGCAACTCAATTGCTCAGTTCATAGTTTACTATTTTTCTTGTGTTTTTTGCCTGTGCACAAGCCATTCAAGCATTTTTGTATCAAAAATTTATGTAGAAATTTTATTACATGTCTTGAATTTATTCTGACTTCTTAATAGAGGGTTTCTTTATTCATTTTGTGCCTCAAAACTCAGATTTTCTTTAGATGGGTTCCTGAACAGGGGAATAAGAGTTTTGCAATTTTAATGGCTTGAATCTCATCCCACCTACTGTGTGCCAATTTGAATTAGTGGGATGAGTTGGTAGGCCTTAGGAAATGATATTTAAAGAGTGGAAGGTGTGGAGAATTGGTTTTTGAAATAAAATGAAGAGTTAAAGGTCTAAAAATGGTGGTTTTTTTTCACTTGAAAATAGAGTTTTTACCCTAGGGTTTGCAAAAATGAGATACCTTAAGTTTCTTTGTTTTCTAAGCATATTGGGGCCTAAATAAAGGTGTCTAAGGTGGTGCCAGATTCTGAAAGGTTGTGGAAGTGCTACATCCAATAAACCCTCAAGAATTACACTAAAAACAAGGGTTTTCTGATTTGATGGTTATAGGTCCATACAAATGGAATCCAATTGTATAATCTTTGTTTTCTTGGAAATTTATTTGCTGTCCCAAGGTTTCAGAGGTCTGTGTGGATTTTGAAGGTATGTTGCTTTGCATTTTTGGGCTAATTGAGTAGCCTTTTCAAGGGTGAATGTATAGGAAGTCAATGTTGGTCCAAAGGAGTCTATGTTGTTTCTCATATATGTTGTGTAACTTGGATATGGGTGTTTGAATCAGTCATGTGTTGGTCTGGTGTTTTGGAAAATTGCTTGCATCTAACAACTTTTCCCTTAGTTGAAAACTTGCCACCATGGGAAAATGTGTCACCACAGGAAAATGCCTCCGAGATAGAAAAAACTAAGAGAGGTTATTGTAGATGGTCCCAACATGATCCCATAGCCTCAGAAAGAGATTTTGTAAGCCTCATGGTCTCTGAGAAATAGCCCTTCACAGATTGCTGCCTTTTAGCACTTTGGACTCTTAAGGGAAATCGTTGGTCCAATGTAGCTTAGAGTGATTTGGCGTATTTGGTTGCAAAAGAGGACCATCCCTAGTGTAAACGTACCCATCCGGACATGTTGGAATAGTCTATTTGGTCGTACAAGTTGCGGAATGAAAGTTGCACCACTTTGCAACTTTACACTGCTTGCATCTGGCAACTTTTCCCTCCACTGAAAAGTCATCACCACAGGAAAACGCCTCCGAGATAGAAAAACCAAGAGGTTTTTGTAGATGGTCCCAACATGATCCCATAGCCTTAGACAGAGAGTTTGTAAGCCTCAGGGTCTCCGAGAAATAGCCCTTCAAAAATTGCTTCCTTTTAGCACTTTGGACTCTTAAGGGAAATCGTCGGTCCAATGTAGCTCAGAGTGATTCGGCGTATTTGGTTGCAAAAGAGGACCATCCCTAGTGTAAACGTACCCATCCGAATGTGTTGGAATATTCCATTTGGTCGTACAAGTTGCGGAATGAAAGTTGCACCACTTTGCAACTTTACACTACTTGCATCTGGCAACTTTTCCCTCCACTGAAAAGTCATCACCACAGGAAAACGCCTCTGAGAGAGGTTTTTGTAGATGGTACCAACACAATCCCATAGCCTTGGATGAAGATTTTGTAAGCCTCATGGTCTTCGAGAAATAGCCCTTCAAAGATTGTTTCCTTTTAGCACTTTGGCCTCTTAAGGGAAATCGTCGGTCCAATGTAGCTCGGAGTGATTCAATGTATTTGGTTGAAAAACAGGACCATCCCTAGCGTAAACGTACCCATCCGAACGTGTTGGAATAGTCCATTTGGTCATACAAGTTGTGGAATGAAATTTGCATCACTTTGCAACTTTACATTGCTTGCATCTGGCAACTTTTCCCTCCACTAAAAATTCATCACCACAGGAAAATTCCTCTGAGATAGCAAAAACTAAGAGAGGTTTTTGTAGATGGTCCCAACATGATCCCATAGCCTTATATGGAGATTTTGTAAGCCTCACGGTCTTTGAGAAATAGCCCTTCAAAGATTGCTTCCTTATAGCACTTTAGACTCTTAAGGGAAACTAGTGGGCAACATAGTTAACTTCTTCACAAACTTGGTTTGAAGTAATTTCATTATTTTTTGTGCATTTAAAATGGAGTTTTAAGCCTTCCACCCTAAAATTGACCTCTAAATAACTTCAAACACCTTAACTACCTCATTCTTATTCATTTTTTTTCCAAACAAGCATTTTCATTCCAAGAGGCTGAGCTTTCATTTTTGCTTGTTGGATTGAAAGCAGACCGTGACACAACTTTCTTTTTTCAAAAATTGTTCAACATCATTAAACTAAGAATTTATCACACATCTGCATAAAAAATAATGTTTGAGATTGCAAGAAGACGTCAAAATGGCTAGTGTACTAAAAAAATTCTTGTGATTTTTGAAGAATGCTGATAACTCTATTCAGTTCTCTTCTTTCATGTGGAGAGTTAGAAATGATTGGCCATGCCTTTGCATCATTAGGGAAGTTTTGCTCTTTTTGACAATGTCAAAAGCATGGCTGCATACAAATTAGGAAAAAGACCTTTCCTTTTAGATTAGCAATGCATGGAAGATTCAAAAAGTATCCTTGATATTACAAAAAGGTATGTGTTTATACACTTCAAACGTGCAATCACCCTTTGGTTCTTTCAAAGAAAAATCTTCCTATGCCACTGTTACACTGCACAAGTAAACCAAATTTTGTATTGTGGACCTTTATTAAGCTACCACTCTCAAGAACAATGTAGCAATGATACAAAATATCATTTGAGACTAAAAGAAGACATCAAAATGGCTAGTGTACTAAAAAAATTCTTATGATTTCTTAAGAATGCTGATAACTCTACTTAGTTGGTTTCTTTTTTCAATATCATACAAATTGAACCTTGGCATCAATAGACTCTGTATATCATAGAATTCCATGCCAAGTTAGGTTTTAATCATAAAACAAGGACACATGTATGTATTTTATACTTAAACCAATGACAACTCAAACGAACTTAGAGTTCAACCAGTTCCAAGAAAGAATTCATAATTTAAAGAAACCATGCAATATATGGTTTGTGTGTGACTTCTCAATTTCTTGGTGGCCTTGGTTTTCTTCTCGAATCTACTACTCTCTCTAGTGATGCTCTCCCTCTCTATCCTAGAGGGAGAAACAAAATCTCCTACATCCACCTCATCAAGCCAACAAGGTAGCTAGTTTGATTATATAAAGAAAATATTAACATAAACCAATAATATACAAAGTATAACATTCCTTTTCATTTATATTCAAACCAAGTTCCATATTAATTTTAAACAAAAAATATCAATTGATATAACACTAATTCATCAACATATTCTAATTGTTCAAAAAATTAGGTTCATGGGATCATAATCAAAATGCAAAGCTAAATATATCATTGTCTAGAGGGCTCAATAAATGGGATGTGACATATCCCCCCCTTAAGATCATTATCCCTTATGTTTATTTCAACTTTAAATAATTTATAATAAATTTTGTCTTTCTAACAAAGCATTTAATTAAAAAAATGAGGAAATCTATGATGAAAATATTCATAGTCCCCCTAGGTGGCACTATCCTCAGAATATTGGTTCCACTAAACCTGAAATTGAGTAATTTCTCTGTCGCACAAGTGGGTCTTGTGAACCTCAAGTAATTTGAGAGGCTCAATTGTGATCACTCCTGGATCCTAATCAAGTGAAGATTATTCCAATCAAGAATATGGTTAATGCCAAAACACATTTTTTTAAAATAAGACATGGAAAAACTCATGCATATGAGAAAAAGTTGGTGGTAGAGCTATTTTGTAGGCAACCAGGTTAATAACTTCTAAAACTTTGAAAGAACCCACATATCTAGGTGCTAACTTAGCATACTTTCCAAATTCTCTCAAGCTCTTATGAGGTTTAACTCTTAAGAGTACTTTATCTCCTACCAAGAATACAATCTATGAGGTGTGACCTTCTCTAGTTTCTCCATGGAATCATTCGTAAATGAATTGTCTTTAATTTATATGTTGTTGCATTTAGAATTCTGCAAATGCCCTTAAGTTTATTTGTTTGTGCAAGTTGTTAATGATATTTTTTTATACCTTTATTCTATCATTTTACACCCAAGTGTCTTATTTCATATACGCATGGAATTCATATTTCTTTCCCACATCATAGGAACCACAACTTGGATTCAATCTTGTATGTTATCTAAATAATTTAAAATTTTATGCAAGTCACCTCAAACTATCTTTAAACACACTTATTTATGCTACCATTATGCAAGTATCTATAGATATGAGGAAAATTATGTTAGAAATACATATTTAATTTTATAGTGACTTGAGAGTAAATAGAAAAATAATGTTATACATTTAAGCTTATATTTAATATATAATAGAGAATGATAACATATCCAAATATTAAAATTTACATAGTCTTTGAAATGAGTTTATATCTTTCATCCCTTAAATATACTCTCAAGTCTTTTTTCTTTTATATGATTAGGATTTCAACATACACAAAATGGAGTTCAAGTTAATGTGCATAAGTTGGGGTACAAGTTGAGCCTGATTTAGATACTAGAGTAGAGGAGGCCCAACCACACAGTTTATGTCAACGAGGAGGCCCAACCAAAATTTGATGTTAGAGATGGGTCGGGATTGCTTCCTTCTATATATATGTTATGAGCTATCTAATCGGTTATAGAATTCCATATGAAGCTATCGATTATGCCAAGTTTCCTCAAAGAAATGTGGTCTCATAGAATTCCATGACAAGTTAATGCAATTGATAGTTGCTCCTAGATATTAGTTATGTAATGTGAAGTAATTGCATAACTGCTTAGGTTGACTTTGTAAAAACTATATTGTTATTGAAATTTTTTCATCTATCAGCATCTAGTTGTTACTTATGAAATGTGAAGTAATGCTTTAAGTTTGAAGGATGTGCAATGCAATGTAATCAGCAATATGAATATAAACTACATAATATAACCATTTTTTTTATGCTATTGTACATTGATATTTAACCATTGCTCACTTGATTAAATTTTCAAAGAGTTTAATCATCCACATGAGGAAGAAATTAAATTTTGATTGTCAACTTCTATATATCAAATTATCCAATAATCTTGAGTGTATCTCCATATAAAAAATGGCATCAATTCCAACTCAAACAAAGTTTTACAAAATGTGGCATATGCCATCTCGATGTCTATTCAAAATTTACATGCCAAAGTGTCTATCTCATCCTAAACTACTGGTGGATCATCAAAATGGGGCCTCTTTGCAACACTCGTTGGCTCTGAAGGTAGCTGCACAAGAAAAATTCAAACCACAATTGAGATTAGTTATACTATATGATTTAAAATTGAATAATTAGCATCGAAATCAATATACATTGAATTATAATTGAACTCTAAAATTGTAATCTTGATTACCTAAAATATCCGTCTCTTCAAAGGGTTAGGAGTCCTAGAATATGCCCCTCTCAAAGAACTGACCAAACCAACTTTTGTAATTTCAATCTTTATATGTGAACAAAAACATAAAATTGATCCAAGTTAGCATACAATTCTCCATAATAGGAACATATAAATACCAAAAACAAAATAAAATAAACACATACCTCTTTAGGCTGATCTTTTTCTTGATCTCCTATAGGTGTTTCGACACCTCCTCCTTGAGGTGTTTCAACACCTACTCCTTCAAGTGTTCCAATACGTACTCCTTCAGGTGTTGTGGCACTTGTCAACAACGATGTATAGCTCACAACTTCCTGTACATAAAAATGACAAGTACATATGAAACTACCAATCTATATTGATATATGTATAATCGATCTTAAAAATCTCTATTCAATTGAATTTGAGTTCAATTACCTTCCCCTTGTCTAACATTGCACTTCCATAATCTGGACAAGGCTGCACCTTGCTCGCACTTGTCAACAACGACATATAGCTCATAACTACCTGTACATAAAAATGACAAGTACATATGAAACTACCAATCTATGTCAATGTATGTATAATCAATATAAGATCTTAAAATTCTTAATTCAATCGAATTTGAGTTCAATTACCTTCCCCTTATCTAACATTGCACTTTCATAATCTGGACAAAGCTACACCTCGCTCGCACTAGGTATTTCCTACAAGAGGAAAATAAGATAAACATATAAGTTATTATATAATTTCATTTATGACAATTCAATTATGACAAGAAAGTATATAATAAAAAAATGTAAACGAGTAAGTGCAAAAATATATACTGTGTGTGTGTCGAGGCCAAATGAAATGGCCCTAAGGGTGCTATCAATCACCATTGCAAGCTCCTCCTCAGACATCAACTATTAAATAGACCATGTAAATAAATATTAGTACATTATACTATCTCTTATTAATATTCATTTAAAAACAAATGCAAGTTATGAATTTACAACTTAAATCTTACCTGTGTCACTATTCCAATGCTCCCCTCTCTAGTAGGAGAGGACTCTGTAGGGTGCACTCCACTCCCCTGAGTCTAATCTATAATGTCCACATTATGGAGGTCATAATCAAAAGTGTCCAAGGGATGCTCTGCGGATTGTCCAAGAGGACCCAAGCATATCTGGCGGCACATGGAGCAAGTATGTGGCACACAAATATGTGGACCTGACAAGGATGACACATTCGTACTCGAACCATCGCCAACATCACTAGAATGTGGTTGAGCTACTGTAGAATCATGTGAAACCAAAAGGACACTCAAAGAGTGAATAGCCTAGATAGTTTGTGTGGCCGCATCCTACATAATATCTGGATGATATACTGGAGGTGGCGGAGAAAGGGGAGGAGGGGGGACATATGGGTGTGAGACTACTCTAACTGCCCCTAGTCTATCCTGGGGCATACCTCCACCAACACCCTGGAAGGGTTTAATGTCAAAGTAATTGAAATGATGCCCTAACACAAACTCAACATATAATTTTTTAATAAAGTAAAATGGTATATCACAATTGTTGTTCGGTGGTTTATCAAAAACCATACACCAATGATCCAAAAAGTTATCTACAATGTCCCTATGCATGCACCATTTTATAGAAAGTTTTGTTTTATTAACATTAATTGGAAAACCAGTTCGGGGGTTAACAAATAAAGAGGATATTTGGGCTTTGGTTATTCTGAGATCTTTCACATCATCATAAGATAATCCACATGCACAATATTCCCTCATGTCTTCTCGCTACGAATGAAAGGCATTATGTTGGGTGGAGAGGGTTTCTATATTTTTTATTATATCCTTCAATGTGTTTGACATCTCGAATAATTGAGGGATTCTCTTATAAACTTAAGAAATGCCCTTTAATTGCTGCAATTTTTCACCAATTAATTCTTCAATTGATGGTTGCGGAGGTGGTGGAGCGTTTGGTATTTGTGCATTTTCATTCTCAGCTGGTGGATCATTTGGAATTTGTGCATTTTCATTTTTAGCAGCCATAATGCTTGATTAAAGTTAAAAACTAATTAATCTAATTGAAATTAGACAATATAAATGAAAATATTGTAAAAATACCCTAGTTTTAAAAAAAACCCAAAAAAAAAAAATATACTTTTTAAATAAAAATCTATAAAATTCTCTAATTTTTAATACAAATACATAAAACACTATTTTTAAATCCAAAATCCATAAAAAATCATTTTTAATCAAAATCCATAAAAAACATTCATTTTAATCAAAATCCATTCTAAACTCAAAATTTTCATAAAAATTCAATCAAAAACCCTATTTTGAAAAAAAAATCATAAAAAACTAACTGAAATTATACAAATCTAATTCAAAATTCGATCAAAGCAAAGGAAAATCTAAAATCTAACCTTTTCAAAATGGATATCGGATAAATCAGATATCGGATATGTGGAGAAACTCCTCACTGTGCACGACTGCCTGTTTATGAATGCTAAATGATTTTAACAGGCCCGATTTTTTTTATATATGTTTGCTTCAAATTGGATATCCGATTTGGATCGGATATCTGATTTGGAGATCTTGGTTTTTTTTTCTTTGGAAGTGTGTATTGACACCCAAGCCACAAAAAAGTCAACTCGACATTTCTGCGTTTTTGGGTCGATGAAAAACGTATTTTTTTCTCCATTGCCACTTTTTGGCCCATCATGATCCTGCACATACCCTGAAACAAGAAAATTTTGATACAGTAAAAGATATTGCATAAAAATATGGGATGATTGTTGGTCCTTCATTTGATACATCTCAAGTCAAGGAGCTCAAAAAATATAAAGCAATTGATGCAGAGGAAAATATTTATCCTATAACAAATTTACCTGTTTTCAAAGACGTGGTAGAAGTTAATGATTATTATGTAGAAGAGACACCACATTTGGATGATTTAGGGAATATGGTTGATGATACATCTACTCCTCTAAAAGACATTAAGAATACAAATAGAGAAAATAATGAAGATCAGAATAAGAATGATCTCAGTGTTGAAGATCACCATGACAAGCAAAATGAAGATACCAAAAATGAAGGTGAAGAAAATAAAAATGGAGAAGAAGAAGAAGAAGAAGGTAAAGATGAAAAGAAAAATGGTAAGAAATATGATAAGGAGGATGAAAACAAAGATCATCAAAAAGATAACACCAATGGAAAAGAGGAGGAAGAAAAGAAAGAAGAGAACAAAGAAGAATATCAGGTTGAAAGAAATGAAGAAGAATCCCAAAACACCACAAGACCATCAAAGTCATCTGGAGAATCCTCCAAAAGTACACTCAAGGGTCTACTAACAAGAAAAATAAGGATTCAACCAGTCCTTCCTCCCCATTTGGTTCAACTCCCATCACCACAAGGCTATGGAGATTTGAATAAGATCTCACCTATTCAAAGAATGGATCTTGGAAATACTTCTATTATCTCTAGGAAAAAGGAAATTATAGAAAATCATCAGAAGGAGATTGAGCTAATCAATGATTCCATCAAGACTTTATAGGATGAAACCCCTAGTACCACTATTAATGATTCTCTAACACCTGTTGAGAATTGAAATTTTTGGTTGATTCATTCAATGAATATACCACTAGCTTAAAGGAGCAGGCTTCAAAATAATTTGAGTCAAGGCTTGCGGAGAAAATATTGCTTGAGATTCAGGACAAATGTGCAACCACACACAGTAAAGTAATTAAATGCTTGGAAGAAGTTAAGGAATGTGAAAATGAGGCTCAAACATTATTCTTGTATTGCATGAGATGGCTGGATGCCACTCAAGGAATTAAGGACCTAATGGACTCAATAGAGTCACAATTAACTAATGCCTCCGGAGCTTATTACCTTACAAAAGATAGAAACTATGCCTCTTGGACTGCCATTTCTGGCATGCAAAACAAGTTCTTCATTCTATAGAGACAAAAAGAGGATGTTATAAGGTGATTTGGTCAGCTTGGAGACTTGGTAAAATGCAAGCATATACCAATAGCAAGTGCTCTCACTGAAGTTGAAAAACTTGAAAAGATAAATCCTAATCTGTCTACTTCGGAAGAGGGAGAGGAGAGTTTGGTGGAATTGGAATCAATATATAAGGCGCTTGTTATAGCTAAGAAGAGTTGGGATGAAGTAAAATATGCTTGGGAATCCATTCTCAAGGAACTTGATGGTGATTCCTCCTTTGGGTGAACACATTTCACCTTGTATATTATTATTCTATTTCAGTTGCTTTCAGTTTTTCTTTCTTGTACATATGATCAGATGTATTTCTTGGGATAAATCTCTAAGGGGGAGCTAGTCATTTCATTTTAGTTGTATTTCTATACATGTGTCTCTCTGGGACACCCTTTTTCCTTGATGTCAAAGGGGGGGAGGTTTGAAGAAGTCTGGAGAAGTTTTGGTGCTAGGGTTATTAAGCTATTGTGTCTGGAGAAATAACAAATATTCTGGGAGAAGTATTGATGTATGAAGATAGGGTTGAAGTTGAAATTTTGGAAACTCATTTTTAGCACATGTTGCCATCAATGATAAAGGGGGAGATTTTTGAAATAATGAAGAATAAAACTTTTGAGTTATTGGAATTGATGCCAACATTGTTTGTTGACAATCTTGTCTAATTCGGTAAATAGTTTTGGTGACACCTTGATCCAATAATTTGGTTTGGAATTGCTTGTGTTAGAAGTTTAGGTTATGCGGTTACAATATGTTATTCAAGACTACTAAATATACCTATGTCCAAGATTTAAGAAATTTTAGTTAATCGAACTAAAATTTACAAATGATAGTAGATTGATATACAATTTTCTAGCTTATACAGTGCAAGATGATATGAGTTATCTAGTCTACATTCCTCTGGTGTCTAGAATCAACTTAGAAATTTTTGGGAGATGGTTTACAGATGTGAGTGCTACATATATTCCAGATGGAATGTGCTTATATAACCATATGGATGATTGATGTTGGCTAGATTGACTTATTTTGTGTGTGGGCCTAATTCCTAGCCAACCTAATCCTTAAAATTATGCTATGAAGAACTAATATGTATTGCAGATATTAAGGGGATCTATTTTAGATATGTGCCAACCTAAATTCAAGTTTTACATAGTTTATTTAAGCGTGAAGGATTTTTACTTCAAGTTTGGAGCCGAAAAAGTGTTTTGAATTGAAATAAGGCTACATATCTAATTAGGCCGACCTAATTGATGTATGCGGATGTAATAGGGTATATATGTGGAAATTTTTGAGTTGCATAAGGTGACAAGAAAAGGTAATGTGATGTGTGTGAAATATAATATTATGTGAACTTGTGAATTTGTATGCGTAAGATCAAAGCAAGGGAATAATTGTTGTGTATATTGAGCGACTGCTAAGCAAAGCCATATTTTGTATTTAGAGCTTCATTAGAACTGAATTCGGCACAAGGAAGGTGCATCTTACATCAGTTCACACTTTGGATATGTAGCCAACTTTTTTCTTGTATCTAAATCTGACTATGAGCCTTATAAGGATAGTGAGTCCTGTCAATGAGCCTTGCAATACATTATAACTTATTATAATATAATGTGAGCTAATCCTCACCGTGGTTTTTCCCTTTTTGGGTTTTCCACATAAAAATATTGGTGTTCATGTTGTGTGTGGTGTTTTAATTTTCTTTCATGTTATCATTCATTGTTGAAGCTAGATATGTTTTGATTATTGGTTGGATTATGTCTAAATGGTTTAATAGAATACTGATTCACCCCCCTCTTAGTATTCTGGGTGTTCAATAGCTTGGTGGTTTCCTAGAGTGCCATAGACATATATTTCAATAGATGATGATAATATATTAGGGTGGTGAGAAGCATTCCACCATTGGTATATTTTGAAGATATCTCAAGAGTTGGAGATTTATTGGTTAAAAATTTTATGTTATGCTTTATGATTATTGGAGCACACTGCATGTGACTCATTACTAATGTAATAGTGTTATTTGTGTTAGATTCATTCAAGGACTCAAGCTCCCAAGATCACTTACAAAACCGAAAATAATCTTCTACAAGAGAGGAAAGAAAGAACATAAATTTTAAATAATGGATGAAAAATAATATTAGATCAAATGTGATCATTATTCAACATGATGCAATATATTGTATTGATTTAGAAATGAGAACCCTTTGGTTATATATCCAAGGTGATACATAGGGCTAGACAGTATCATGAAAAGTGTCTTAATCCTATGCCATTATACAACTAACTCAACTAATATTAAATGATCTAGGACTCAAGAATTAAATTCCATAAGATAAGATAATATCTAAATAACAACTAAGACTTCTAGAAAGATCCTAGAATCCTAGGACCTAAGTAAACTTAACATGTGAATAAGACCTACTAGTGGACTAGCTAGGTAAAACTCCTAATTCACACTAACACCCCCCTTAAGTGTAAAGTAGGGGGGGAAATCCAATGCAAATGATGAAAATATGGGTCCTGAATACTAGGACATGTTAGGTACCTATGTAAAAATTCAATCTCTTAAAAATGGAGTAAAGGGTAAAACTCGGTGGAACAAAAATACTCCCCAAAAAGAGAGATGAAAATAAAATCCTCTCACTAAAGAATGAG
>VDFB02000008.1:11890399-11914997 GCA_007258455.2 Sequoia sempervirens
AAAATGAATTTGGGATTTGGTTCAATACAAACTCACTATATATTTTCCTAAGAAAATATTGGGGGACTTCATAATTATTGCATGGTGGGTAATCAAAGAGCATATACCATCTTTCATAAAAATGGTTCTTAATCTCTTGGTGGTGGCACCAATGAATAGGAAACCTCTTTGCATTAAGGGTAAGATTTTGATTTGTTTTAGGGTCGGTGAATAGAGAGCACAAATCACCTTTAGTAAGTTTTAAATCTTTTACTTGTTTATATGATAATTTATGCATAATATGCAGGCTGCCTGCCTCCTATCTTGCCATCGGATATTTGTTGGGTAATTGCATCTACATTTTTAACATCTCTTTCAATGAATTTTCTAGAAGCATTCTTTCTATGGTTGAAGCATTTGGATCACTCAACCTACTGATAAGATCCTACAGTTGTTTTATATTGTTCTCAATTTCACTCAAATTTTCTTGAGTGCCAGGAGGGTATTGAGTGATTGGTGGGGGAGGAGTTGATTTTGTTGTTGAGGTTGATTTTGTTGTTGGTTGTTTGTTTCAGGGATTTTCCTCCTCTTCTTGTTGAGGATTTGCGAGGATTTCCTACAAATTTTTAAAAAATTAAATCTAACCTAAAACAAACAAAATCAATTTCAAACTAAGAAATTCAAAACAAATAGCAAACAATACTTACCTCCCGCACCTCTTCATCGTCGTGGTGCCATATTTGCAAAGAAAATCCAATTGTTGTTGATGAAATTTGTAGAAATCCTTCCTCTTAGAACGCGAGCGTGAAAGAGAGGGTTTTTGGCCGCGGGCAGAGCTGAGAAACAGTAAATAGAAAATGATAAAATTTTCACTTTTTTTTTGCTTTTAAAACCACATAACGCGAGCGCGTTATAAAGCGCTCGCGTTATCTATTTTCAAAAAAAAAATCCATTTGGCCACAAAAGTGCGACCAACTTCATGCACCCGCCCATTTATTTGTACTTATCTCTCGTGTACGTCTTTTACCACTAACTCATCATGTATTTATACCATCTTCAACTTTGAAACATATCAAAAGTCAGCCATCCATAAATGAATTCTAATTAGGTCGACACCAAAACATCCTAGGGTGGAATTAGAATGAGGGTGACCCAAACACATGCTTGATGAGGACCCAAATAGGTCCACACTTCATCAACTTCGAATATAGTGTTCAACACAAGGTCATCCAAACCAGTGTAAAACACATAGAACAATTAAGCATGAACCTTCCACATACCAAAATTATCTTCAACATGATCACAACAACTTAACTCTAGAACCATAAGTCATAATACTCTACCAAAGAGAAATCTGGACCAACAAAATTTCTCCTGGACCTCAACCAAAAACACAGAAAACCACAGTTCACAACTGGTGAACATAATTCACATTATACAATGAATCAGAAGCCGAAAATCTAGATATAGTAGCTTCCAACAAGCATGATCAACATATCTAAACCACACAAACATAGGAGCAAATCCCAGAGAAAAACCTAGAGCAACCATTGAACACCTACAACGTTTCTTCAATACAATTTTCTCAATATCCTCGACATGAACAGTCAATAACCTGCATCCATGACATCAATAACAACAACAACCAATTAATAACCGATTGACCAGTTGACATCAATGACAACAACAACCAATTAATAATCGATTGACCAGTTGACATCAATGACAACACCTTCATTCTTGCAACACCTTTAATATATGCTATGGAAATCAAAATTGGTTTTGATTTGGATGTAGGTGTAGATAGTGCCCTTAGTTAATAGGGTCAAAATAATAAGGGGATGTAAAAATGTAACAAAAAATGTACATAGAATAACTATTGAAATAGGGAAGTGTTTTCATTATACTTGTATATGTAGATGGGGTATAAAAAATATTATTTTAAGGTGTACAAATAAAAATAGATTTGTTATTAGTCGGTAAGTGCACAAAGATGGGCCTAGCCAAAAAGAGGTCTTAAGTGGCCATGTTTTTTTAAATCGGGAAATATTGACCTTGGATGAGAAATTGAAGATAGTTACACTCAAAATTTTAAGATGCAAAAAAAACAAGAGTTGTAGTGCTCTAAATCTACTTTCTAAACTATTATTTTGATTTGAAAATGGTAGAGATTAAGGGGTTCAAAAAGGGGGGCCACACAAATTGGTCCTTTTTTTTTCAAAAACCATAACATAGCATCTGGTGTGACCCCACTAAAATGTTAACTTTTTTTAGTATTAAATTAAAAATTTCTTTAGTAAGAAATTAGCTAAAACCATGTAGATTATCCCTGGTTTTTCTACTATTTTTTTAATGAATATAGAATTTTTTACTAATTTTCAAAGTGGACACATCCTAAAAAATAGAAATTTGAGCGTGCCCCAAAATTTTTTGAAAACTAATAAAAAAAAATTAATGTGTAGAATGAGTCTAGTTTCTAAAAATGTAATTTATTTGAAATTTCAATGGATGGTTAAAAAATAAAGTAAAAAATACCAAACATTGATTTTTGACAGAAAAACGGATACACCAATAAAAAAAATTAAACATGAAAGCCTTAGCATACTCAAAATATATAAAAAATTACATGCTTAGATAGCTAAGAGAGCTTAACATTACCCAGGTGTTTTTTCTACTTGACCTTGAAACATGTGCAAACTTGATGGGGAACACGCTCAAGATTATGTGAATATTTTTAGAATCTAAAAAACACATCTTTGGGCATTGGAAAGTCAATCCAAGCCTTTGGGTTGGAAATCCAAGGCAAATCCAAGCCAAAGTCTTGGAGATTTCCCAAGCTGACAAAAACACGAGCACATTATAACACACTCATGTTATGTGAATGCTTCACAAAACATGAGCATTTTTTTTGCATTTAAATTTTTTCTCTTTTTTTTCTCTTTCTTCTCCTTATCTTTCAGTGAAACTATATACATGAAAGTATAAGTTTATATTTACATATGCACATTTACTTTCTTATACTTTAAGTTATATTTCATGTATATAGTTTTAGGATGTTTAACAATGGTTTGGGATCTCGAGGAGTTATAATGAAAATTCTAGTTTTTGGAAGATCTTATAATTTTTCATACAGTCAAATTTTAGTAATCAACAAGTTGTGTCATTTTTTATGTAGGAGCATCCCAAGAAGCTATCTATATCACCCATAATGATTTGTAGTTGTTTATTTTAGTTTTGGATTTTTTTGTTTTTGTTCTGACCTCTCATAGCATTGACAACACTTGGTGTGGTTGGATTGGCAGGAAGCTAGTTGTCGGTTTCGGTACATAGCAAGCAATCTTCATGAAAACAATTGTGTAGGAGGACTGGTGAAGTTGCATGGTGAATCCTCATACATTTAGATTTTTGGAAGCATTCCTGAAATATGGACAAAGGTTTTGAAGTCAAGTGATTCCTGGTTTTTGAGATTTAATGGTTTTCTAACTTGTGTTGGCAGATTGCTAAAAGTTTTTTTTTTTAATTTTTGTGGTACTTGAAACCAAACGGTTTGGCAGAGGTCTAGGAATGCAAAGACTCTTATCCCTATCTTGTTTTGTAAAGTTTTGAACTCTTGGGGAAAAATTATGGCCAAAGTCGGTTTCCAACCTCATCGGTAAAATGTTGTATTGCATTGTTTGGTATAGTCCACATATTTGTTAAAAAGGCATAGGAAAACTAAGAGGGGGGGTGAATTAGTTGTCACACAATTCCAAACTTAAAAACTTTATCACTTATCAAATCTTCAACCACACTATTATGTTATTAAATATGAGCATGAAACATAGATAACAAAAAGTAAATCAACACAATCAACACCATATTTTTATGTGGAAAACCCAATAAGGGAAAAACCACGATGAGGGTTAACTCACAATATAAATATTATAAACTGAATACAAAGGCTCACTGCCCGAAAGAGGACTCATTGTCCAAGTATAAAGGCTCACTGTCCAACAAGGAGGCTCGCTACCTATAGATACAAAAGAGAACAAAAGATCCACCACAACAATTAAAGCACATTCGCAAGATTACATAAAACTTAAGTTCATTGCCTTTAGCACACTGAAAAACTGCTCTTACAACTCACTCACACACACTTCTGCTCTTATGATTTGTGGCACACTTTCGTCACTTTGCATCACACTGTCATACAATTCTTCACAACTCGCCTTGATTTTATACCATTCTCAACCTTAGAAACATTTATCAAGGTCGGCCACAACACATTGTTTCATAAATTCAAAATAGGTCAACAACTCTAAATTCTCGCAGTGGAAAGGAATAAGAGTGGACCAATAAAATCATAAAAATAATTTTTTGAATCTTCTACACGCTTCCTCATTTAAGTTTTATTCTTTGAATGAAGTGTAAACACTAGGTCGGCCAAACCTAATGAAAACACAAATTATCAATGATGCACATGCTTCCCAACAAGAAGATGACACACGGACGATGCAACATGCTTCATTATGCATGAGAATACATCTTAGAATCTTCTAAATACATCTGTAGCAAAAACAACAAGCTTCAAACACTAAACACTTTCACTAGTTTGTCTGGTTTGTGGAGACACACAAATAAATACTAAAACATGATTTCCAGATCACCAAATTCCAAACCTCTTCACCAAAGCATAGGAAATACCTTCAAAATACATCTCCCAGATCCACACAATCTAAAACAAAACAACAGAGAAATGTGGAGCAAACATATTTCTCCAAATCCACAGAACACAGACACTGCCGATAGAACACATATACCGATGGACACAACTTCTACGTATCATTTCACCAGAAATTGAAACTCATACTATATCATCATTGGATCATTATCAACACTCCTTGAGATCCACATAGGCATAAGATCAACATAGGAGACATGCATAGCACATACCAGAGCACACACTGAATATTTCCAACATTCAGACTTCTTTTCTTGATTAATTTTCTCAAAAGTACTTGGAAACTCATCAAACCAAGATAGCTCCATGTACTCACAGCATCTCAACCATACATGTACAATCTGCAACATACCGAACAGTGTTGACATCAATGACAACATTAATGACAACACCACCAAACTAGCTCATATCTGCAACAACCTCCCCCTTTGTCATTGATGGCAACACATAACCTTCTCTCCCCCTTTGACATCAATGGCAAAGAACAACTGCTTTGATTACTCCCCCTTAGGAGTACACTCATACTGCAACAATGAAAATATTTTCTACTTCCCCTGGGGATTAGACCCATCAATCAATCCAGGTAAATGAAGAATCTGTGAACACACTGGACTGATGCATCTTCATGTGCACCTAGTTAGGAGGACCAATGACCCTCAACCTCTCCCTAATATTCTCGAAAGTATCCTTTAGAAGATCCTTAGTAAATATGTCTACAATTTGTTCCTTTGTAGTTACATACTCCAGTCTAACCTCATTCTCCAACACTTTCTCTCTTAGAAAATGATACTTGATAGATATGTGCTTCGTTCTTGAATGCATAACCAGATTCTTCAAAATGTTTATTGCACTTGTATTATCATAGAAAATAGAAATAGGCTCATCACATACTACACCAATGTCTTGCAGAGTTTTCTTCATCCACAGAACTTGTGTGCAGCAGGATGTTGTAGTAATATATTCAGCCTCTACAATGGATAAAGAAGTTGAGTCTTGCTTTTTACTCAACCATGAAATTAGTCTTTCACCAAGAAAGAAAGCACCACCACTGGTACTCTTTCGTTCATCTACACATCTGGCCTAATCAACATCTGTATAAGCACTCAGGGTGAAATCATTACTCTTAGGATACCACAATCCATAATCTGGTGTGCCTTTAAGATATCTAAATATTCTTTTTATAGCCATAAGATGTGCTTCTCTAGGATCTGCTTGAAATTTAGCAACTAAACACGTTGCATGCATAATATTTGGTCTAGTAGCAGTAAGGTATAATAGTCCACCAATCATGGATCTATATTTTCTCTTATCAGTCTTAGTTGATTCATCATCCTTGCTCAGTTTACATTCAATTACCATAGGAGTACAAACTGGTTTAGAGTCCTCCATTCCAAAAAAAATCAACAACTCTTTTACATACTTAGATTGTGAAATGAATATCCCTTTTTCAGTTTGATTCACTTGTAGACCAAGAAAGAAATTCAATTCACCAATCATAGACATCTCAAATTCTTTTTGTATTTCTTTAGTAAATTTTTTGCACATGCCTTCACTTCCTCCAAAAATGATATCATCAATATAAACTACTACAATCAACATCTTATTACCTTGCACTTTCAAGTAGAGGTTGTTGTCAGCAAAACCTTTTATGAATCCTTGCTTTGTCAGATATCTATCTAGTCTTGCATACCAAGCTCTGGGAGCTTGCTTCAATCCATACAATGCCTTCTTCAACTTACAAACCATGTCTGGTTTGTTAGACAGCTGAAATTCTTTATGTTGCTCCATGTACACTTCTTCCTCCAACTCACCATTCAGAAAAGCTGACTTAATATCCATCTAATATAACTTGAAGTCCTTGTGTGTAGAAAATTCCAAAAATATTCTGATAGCTTCCATTCTGGTCATAGAAGCAAATGTTTCCTCAAAATCTATTCCTTCAACTTGTGAATATCCTTTGCATACCAGTCTTGCTTTATTCCTCACTACTTCTCCATTTTCATTTAGCTTATTTTGGAACACCCATTTCGAACCAATCACATTCTTGTTCACAATCCTAGGGACTATTTCCCATGTTTGATTCTTCTCTATCTACTACAATTCCTCTTTCATAGCTCTCATCCAACTTTCATCTTCACATGCTTCCTTCACAAATTTCGGTTCTATTTTAGAGAGTAAACAAAAATTTACCTCAGCTGCAACTTTGCTTCTTTTCTTCACACCTTCACTCTTGCCTCCAATTATCTGATCTTCTGGATGATTCTTCTATACATATTTAGGAGTCCTAGCAACAGGTTTCGATTCATTCTCTTCTTCTTCTACTACTTTTTCTTCTTCTTCTTTTTCTTCCTCTTCTTCTTCCTCCTTATTTTCTTCAGGTTTATGTCCATAGATAGGATCATCAGGTTCAACTTCACTTATCTCAATAGGTCTGTTTATGTCTTCATCAACTTTTACATTAGCACTTTCAATAATCTTCCTTAATCTTTTGTTAAAGCATTTGTATGCCTTGCTAGTGGTAGAGTATCCAAGAAATATTCCTTCATAACATCTAGCATCAAACTTTCCAATGTTTTCATCATCTCTTTTAATATAGCATCTGCTTCCAAATACCTTAAAATATTTCACAGTAGGATTCTTACCAGTCCATAACTCAAAAGGTGTCTTTGTGCTATTGTGTCTGATCTAAACTCTATTAAGAACATAAACAGTAGTATCGCTTCTCTCCAATATACATCTGGTACATTAGATTCTTTCATCATAGTTCTAGTAGCTTCCTGAACTGTTCTATTTTTCCTTTCAACTACTCCATTTTTTTGAGGGGTTCTCAAAGCAGAATACTATCTTTTTATGCCATGCTTCTCACAGAATGCATTAAATTCACCAGAAGTGAATTCACCACCTCTCTGATCTTAAACATTTGATTTTCAAATTTACTTCATTCTCCACTCTTGCTTTGAATACCTTAAACCTATCCAGAGCCTAATTCTCTTCTCTGAGAAAAGCAACCCATGTCATTTGAGTGTAATCATCAATAAGCAACATGAAATATTTATCACCATTCAGGCTTCTAGTCTTATTCAGACCACAACGATCAGTATGTACCAACTCCAGCATACCGGTAGTAGAATATTATTTTCCCTTAAAGCTAAATCTTGTTTGCTTCCCCAGTTGACAGCTTCTATAGATAGTACTAGCAGGTCTTGTGATTCTAGGTAGTCCTTGAACTATCTCCTTTTTACTGATCTTGACCAGGTTATCAAAATTCACATGTCCCATTCTCCAGTGCCATAACCAACTTTCATTGATTTGAGATACAAAACAATGACCATCAACTCCTTTCAGCTGATAGATGTTTCCATGAGTTCTTCTTCCAGCAGCAATCATATCTCCATTTCTGGATCCTTTTCTAATTTCATAGGTATTGTTTTGAAACACGAGCTTAAATCCATTGCTACACATCTGACCAACACTCAAAAGATTATGCCTCAAACCCTTCACATAATATACATCATTAGTACTATGCACTCCATCAAAACTAATTAAACCTTTACCACAAATCTTAGCTCTTGAATCATCATCGAACATGACTAAACCACCATCATATTTTTCAAGTTTAGTGAACTTAATCTTATCTCCAATCATGTGATTTGAACATCCACTGTCAATTACCTAGTAGTCCTCATCCTGTCTTGCATGAAATGCAGTAACCAGAGTACCTTCCATCCTATTCTTCTTAACTTCCAGAGGTTTCTTACTTGCACATTTTCCAGAGTTAGTGTATACAAAATTATTTTCCAAAGCTAAGAATAAGCATTCACTATCATCAACGTCATTTTCAGATTCATCATCAGAAATACCTACCTCTTCCTTAACATACTACAACTTCTTATACTTCTTATCCTTCCTATCCTTATCCTTATAATCCTTGTTCTTTTTATGTGCAACCCTATTCAGACATCTTGAAGCATAATGACCAATATTACCACATCTAAAGCATTTAAAGGGCAATATACCTTTATACTTTATGGTACCTTTCTTCAACTTCTTGGTGAAGTTAGCTTCCAACTCATCAACATCATCGCTATCTGGTTCCTCCTCAATCTTCATTTCCTTAAATTTCATTTCTATTTTTTTCTTCTATCTTGTCATCTTTCTGGAACTTTCTCAATTCAAATGCTTGCAGGATGCCGAACAAGTGTTCCAAGGTGTACTTATTAGGGTCATACATTTCATCAATCACCGAGATCTTATCGTTGTAGTAGTCCAGTAGGGTGATTAGGATCTTCTCTATTATGTCTTCATTTGCTAGCTTTCCTCCTTGATTTCTAACCTCATTTGCAATTTTTTCAACCCTATGAAAGAAACTTGTAAATTCTTCACCATCTTCCATTTTTAGGTTCACAAATCTACACTTTTTTTCTAGTCTCTTTGTCAATTTCACTTTTTCATTCCCTTCATACATGTCTTCCAACTTCTTCCAGACTTCATATGCAGTATCCAAATAATTAACCTTGATTAGCTCATTTTTAGATAGACCACTGCAAATTGCATACTTCACCCTCTCATTTTCTTCATAGGTAGAGATCTCATCTATAGTATTAACACCATCAGACGGAGGTGTATACATATTCTCAACAGCCTTCCAGGTCTTGAAACCAAGAGAGATAATATATCCTCTCATCTATCCCTTCGAATATTTGTAGTTAGTTCCATCAAACATAGGGATCAACAACTTGTGTGCCATCGGATCTTCCTTAAGTGGTTAAGCTGAACAATAAGGAACCACAAGCTTTGATACCAATTTTTAAACAGGTGCAGGACAACTGAGAGGGGGGGGGTGAAACAGTTGTCACACAAATCCAGAACTTAAAAACCTTATCACTTATCAAATCTTCAACCACACTATTTTGTTATTAAATATGAGCATGAAATATAGATAACAGAAAGTAAATCAACACAATGAACACCATATTTTTAAGTGGAAAACCCAATAAGGGAAAAACCACAGTGAGGGTTAACTCACAATATAAAGATTATAAACTGAATACAAAAGCTCACTGCCCGAAAGAGGACTCAATATCCAAGTACAAAGGCTCAATGCCTACAAAGGATTCACTGTCCAACAGGGAGGCTCACTGCCTACAGATACGAAAAAGAACAAAAGATCCACCACAACAATTAAAGCACATTCGTAGGATTACAAAAACCTTAAGTTCATTGCCTTCAACACACTGAAAAACTACTCTTACAACTCACTCACACACACTTCTTCTCTTATGATTTGTGGCACACTTTCGTCACTTTGCATCACACTGTCATACAATTCTTCACAACTCGCCTTGATTTTATACCATTCTCAACCTTGGAAACATTTACCAAGGTTGGCCACAACACATTGTTTCATAAATTCAAATTAGGTTGGAAACTCTAAATTCCCGTAGTGGAAAGGAATAAGAGTGGACCAATAAAATCATAAGAATAATATTTTTGAATCTACTACACGCTTCCTCATTTAAGTTTTATTCTTTGAATGAAGTGTAAACACTAGGTCGGCTAAACCTAATGAAAAAACAAAGTATCAATGATGCACACACTTCCCAACAAGAAGATGACACACAAATGACGCAACACGCTTCATTATGCATGAGAATAAATCTCAGAATCTTCCAGATACATCTGCAGCAAAAAAAACAAGCTTCAAACACTGAACACTTTCAACAGTCTATCCGGTCTATGCAAACACACACATAAATACTAAAACATGATTTCCAGATCACCAAATTCCAAACCTCTTCACCAGAGCATAAGAAAGACCTTCACAAGACATCTCCCAAATCTGCATGATCTGAAACAAAAAAACAAAGAAATGTGGAGCAAACATATTTCTCCCAATCCACAAAACACAGACACTGCCGGTAGAACACATATACCGGTGGAAACAACTTCTACATATCATCTCACTAGAAACTAAAACTCAGATTATATCATCATTAGATCATTATCAACACACCTTTAGATCTGCACAGGCATAGGATCAACACAGGAGACATTCGAAGCACATACCAGAGCACACACTGAATACTTCCAACATTTTGAATTCTTTTCTTCATTAATTTTCTCAAAAGCACTTGAAAACTCATCAAACCAAGATAGCTCCATGTACTCACAACATCTTAACAACATCTCAACCATACATGTACAATCTGCAACATATTGCACAGTGTTGACATCAATGACAACATTAATGACAACACCACCAAACTAGCTCATATCTACAACAATATTTGCTTCTTTCAATGATATTTTGTGGATGTGTAATATCCTTTGATAATGTGGAATGTGTAATAAGGGAGTGACTTGGTTTCACCAAGAATCATGCCATTTTAAATTACATTTTGAATATTTGAAATAAAAAATAAAAAATGCAAGTAATATAAGATAGGAAAGTGGAATTAGAATGGGCACGAAGACCTTTGGAAGACCACTACCATTGTGAAAAATCTAAAAAGGGATGTGAAATGGTGGTAGGGGTGACACTGTTCCATACTCTCATAAAAATATGCAATAAAAACGATTTTAAAAAGGTCGATGGGAAGAGGATGGGGTGCAACCCAAAAGGAAGTTTAGAAATTTAAAAAAAAAACAAAAAACAAAAAACAAAATAGGGATGTGTGGAAGACAAAGCAAGTTGCACTAAAAGTGAGATTGGAGGGGGGCTACACAATTTTTATTGGAAAAGGTGAGAGCTATGTAGAGATAGCAATAAGAAAGAATTGTGTTTAAGGCAAAGGAAATAAAGGCCCAACCTACATCTGGTGGAAGGAGAAATTTTGAATGCTCAGCAAAATAATTGAGGTAGTGCCATATAATGATAACACAAAAAAGAGATAGGGAATGGCATACAATAAGGAGAATTGAAAATTAAAATGCATATTTAGTTGGAACTGATTCGTGGAAGAGGAGAAGAATGTTGCACATGGGGTTGCGTGGAAAGGAGGTGTAGGAAGACAAGTTAGTGTAGAAGGAGTAAGGAAGAGGAGTTGTGAAATTTCCTAGAATGGAAATTTAAAACTTAAAAGAATTAAAATGACAAGTTCAAATTTGGGTGACTGTATGAGGTAGAGGAGGTTGCACTTAGGAAATGAGTTTAATTCATTTGCATGAAATTGTGAGGTGCATATTGGAGAGAGAGGGAGTGGATACTCATATTGAAGATTGGAGTACATGAATATGTGTAAGCTAAGAAAGGTCATTTCAAGATTGAATGTGAAATTCTTTTTGCAGTGTGTTAGAGATAGTTAATAAAATCAATTTTATTTTGCTGCAATCATGTCTTATATAGGGGTGCAATTTTTCCCATGTCAATGTGTGTTTGATATCATGAGAATTTGAGGAATTTGTAAGGAAAGCTAGATGCAGAAACAACTCTCCTAACGTCAAAACCTCAGAGAAGAATGCAGATATACTTTTAATTTTTCAATTACAATTCAATCAAGATGCACTATGAAGTAGATAGCAGAAACAGAGGATTTGACAATCACACATGAACACCAGATATACGTGGGAAAAACCTTACAGGAGAAAAACCCACCACACCAAGAGAAGTCACTTTGTATTATAGTAATAAAGATTACATACAAGTTTCAGACTTATCTTTTTGATGTCTGTATACAACAGCATTCACCATGAACAATCTTGTACAGGAACCTTCAAGTTACAGTCTTTATAGATTAGAATACATTTACTGATCATACAACCACCCAACAATCCGTCGATGCAACCAACCGATCACAATCTGCAATCACAGAGTATAACCATGTTGTTCCATGTCCGTCGAGCTTCCTCATAGAACCATCACAACGAACAATCTTCCAACTATTCAGATTCAACTTCTCCTATTGGTCCACGAGACTCCACATAGGACAGCCAAGTGGTCAAAAGAGATTCAAGCTTTTTCGGCACTTCGGTGAGACACTAACAGTGTCTCCCTGATGCCCAAAAGCTTCATATTGATGTCGCCAAGAGTTATCATTATCGCCAAGATGTTTCACCGAGCTTACAACTTGTATCAGCTTCAGTTTTCCTTTCGACAAGACTATCACTCTCACCAAGACATCTCAACGAGCCTTCTTGTGTTACACCGAAACACCAAACAGTCGGTGAGACCTATCGCTTTCGCCAGGAGATCATAGCGAGTCATCAAAGTTACTCCAAAGTGCTCATCTGTCACCAAGACATATCGCTATCGCCGAGAGTTCTTATCGAAGTCACATGTGTTACACCGATAACTATTTACTATCGGAAAGATTCTTACAAGTTGCCAAGACTTCATACCGATCGGCTTGAGCTACTCTAATGACCTTTATGTTATAACGAACACCGGACGATCGCCAAGACTTCTGTCCATCACTAAGAGTTCTTAGTGAACCCTTAGTGTCACCTTGATGCCTCCAAGTGTGTCCCTGTCGGCAAGACATTCATCGTTCGTTGGGACTTCTTACCGAAACCCTTTGAGTTACCTTGAGTAGAAACGGTCGGTGAGACATTCCTTCATTAGTAAGACTTCTTACCGATAGAATCGATAGAATATAAGATATGCCAAAGACCACAAAATGTAACATCCTATCAGCGAGACATTAGCTTTCACTGGGACTTCACACCGAACAAAGCCTTTCGCCCAAAGGTCTTCCCGATATACGATTGAATGGCCTATCAGCCAGAGATCTCCACATCGCCAGGACTTCTCACCAAGACACCAAAGGTTATCCTGATGACTCCTGTATAAGCGTTCGGCGAGACTCCTACAAGGTCACAGTGACCTATACAAAATATGGTGTTCCAAACTACTCGTCGGCCAGACATAGAAGATGTCACACCGACTTGGCTCCAATGGAGGTTACAGCCTATGATGTTTGAGGCACATATTTCCAACAAAATTATTGTTGAACACAATGGAAATAGTGTCCACCTTTTAGGAGATGGAACTTTGGGACCTATTTCGCATTTTAGTTCATTAGGAACCCAAGATCCCTCAACCAAGTGACTTGATTGAGGAAGGGACTAGGGGTTCCCTTGTGTGATTGGACAGGGGTTCACCATTAAATGAAGCTTCAAAGGAGAAATGAAAACACTTATGCACAAAAACCTAGAAAATTGAAAGCATAAAATCAGATTGATAAATAGAATAAAACATAAAAGTACCTAGAGGAGTGGAGAGGCTAAAACAAGATCTATAAACCCTGGAAACTGTTGTTTCATATTGCACCAGGACTGATACGCCAAGTTGGGCGATTTAGTCCCACTCTAGGGTTTCTAGGGAAGGATTTGGGATTCTTAGAGAGTTGATTAGGATCTGTTGAATGGTGATAAAAAAATTGTAATGGGACTAATACGACAGGTTGGGTGATTTAGTCCCACTCTAGGTTTTTTTGAGGATCGTTTTTAATCTTCTGAACCTAGATCCAACACTGTCGAATGTTGTCAAAAGGATATATCAAGGACTAAATCACCAGGTTGGGTGAATGAGTCTCGTTCACCTAAATTTGTAAAATGCAATCACAAGAGAGAGAAAAATGTTGCTTTGTTAGTGGATGGGAGTTTGCCTCAGTTAGACCCCATTTGAGTAATTAAACTTTGAAATGAATTGAAATAACATTAAGAAATGATGAATGAACAAATGAATGTAACAACTCACCAAACCTTGTTGAATCCTTGGAGTGTAGATCTACAACTTGTATGAATTAGATTCAATGGATGTAGATCTTGATCATGAAACTTGATATGGATTTGAATGCTTGAACTTGGATCACAAATGCTACATCAAAATGTTAGCTCACAAACACACATGATGCATGAAGACCTTGATATGATGCTTGAATCTTGAATTAATTCTCCAAAATGCTTGATAATCAATTCTTGAATTCTCTCTTGATCATAAGCCTTGCTCTTGCAATCGAACACATGAAATCTCTAGGTCTTGGAATAATGATTCTAGCTCTTAGGTGCTTGCTCTTAGATATTCTTAGTGAAATAATGACTTGAAACCTTAGTTATATAGGCATTCCATCTAATTTACCATTTATTAGATCCCAAATGCCTACATTCACAAAATTTGAATTGAAAACCCCGATTTCCCACTCAAACCCTAAAAAAGGCCCCAAATGGGACTCATATGCCCAAGGTGGTGTATGGGTCCCACCCTAGATCTTTGGGGTGAGAGAATGTTGGGGGTTAGAATATTAGGTGCATTTTTTGAATTTTTAGGATTTCAGTTGAAATAAGCCTTAGGATATATAATAAAGGGAATTGAGGGCCTATTAATGATGATTTGAAGGTCATGAATGCAAGAGGGCCCAAAACTTAGTGTGAAGATGTAAATAAATACATTTTACAACATTAAATTAAGGAAAAATTAGGTCCATTTTAACTAGGAGGGCCCAAACAAGTGAGAAAATGTAAAGGGATACATTTTCCATCACTACATTTAGCCCCCACTTTAGTGAGAGGATGACCTTGTGTCAAACTCACACTAAAGTAGACAAATTCGCATCAAGAAGGGTCCAAGTGTACCAATGCTAGTGAGATAGGACAACAACGATCAAGAGGGTTGTGCAAGCCCCTAGGATCAAGATCCTATGGGAAACCAACATAGGCACAAAAGAACTTGCATGTGAATGATGTATGAGGCACCAACAAGACACAAGCATACACTATCAAAGAAATAAAGAAGAAATAAAATGAAAAAAAGAAAGGGTGGATCAAGTCTCAACTGTTTGTCCAACTCGATGGGGATCAAGCCTTAGTTTTTTGTCCAAAAAAAAACATTTACAAGTGGAACACGATGTCCACTATGAAAACAAAACACATGCTCACACGAGCTAATGGAATCTGATATCCACTAGGTGAACCACCAGAAAGGTGAGACACATATGCACGCGGTCGATATATGCTCACCCACACAAGCAAGTGCCTATGGGAAAGTCATGCCTATGGTCGTCTCCCATACGTAATAACCATACCAAAGCTATACCTCTTGATAACTTTGATAAGGCGCCACAAAATGAAACTTCGAGCTTATGAACAACATGCAAGTAAAAATTGATGGAAGAATGAAGAAGTCCTCTGGTGTGTTGTCATTGATGCCAAAATTGGTTGGTAATAGTTTCGTCAATTCAGAAAAACTATGTTTTTATTATTTTGATCCGATAATTTGGTTTGAAAATGATCTCAGTAGAAGATCACTTCATGATATTTTAATATGATAGGACTATTAGTTGCATCTCTGGATAAGTTTTCAATGGTTTGTGTTGAAAGGGATGGAAGATATGTATGACAGAGTTTGGCTTACAGTGTTCTGCTCGGTAATTGTGCAAATGGTATAAGTTTTCTTCTGGTTGACATGCATAACAAGTGTGCTTATATTTTCTTAATAAAATATCCTTACATTCATATTACATGGTATAACTCTCTTATTTTCAAGTTCAATGATTTATACCATAGCAATGAATTTTGGCTCTAGTTTCAACAATTTTTCTTTCTTCTTGTTTTCCTCCTCAGCAACTTCTTCAAGTTTGTCCAATTATAAATTCATCTACATCTCATGATATTTCCAATTAAGTTCTAATGTCATATCCATTCACTCTAGGATATCTTCAACTAGATATGTAGATCTTTCTCTTTGATTTCTCATTATGCTACATTAAAAGTAACTCTGACCTTGTATACTAGAAATATTAGAGCTTTGATACCATTGTAATGTCCCTTATTGGGATTTTCTATGATTACGCTTTTTATCTTTTATGATGTAAGGATGTATAAATAAAAAATAAACTACAAAATTAACCCTACACTAATAATTTGAGTGATAATTATTCACTAGAATGTGTAACCAAACAATTATAATTTATACTACTAATATTAACCAATCTAATTATATAAAATAGTATGATAATATTCCAAATAATATTTCAACAGGAAACTAAAGAAAAAATAATTAAATACAACCAAACTAGATTTGAAATGCAAACAACTTCCACTTCTAATACTTCAATTCAAACTTTCAATCGGATTTCTTTATCCAAACCTTCCTCAAAGGCAAATAAATGATAACCATATGATGAACAAGTATCACAAGGAATGTGTGTGTATGTATGTATATGTATATCTATAGAGAGATTTATACACATACATAGGTACATGTATATATATGTATATGTATATGTATATATATATATATATATATATATATATATATATATATATATATATATATATATATATATATATATGTGTATGTGCTATATATATGTGTATGTGTATGTATATATATATATATATATGTATGTGTATATGTATATATATATATGTATATGTATATGTATATATATATATATATATATATATGTCTATTTATATGTATATATATATGTATATGTATATATGTATATATATGTATATATATGTATGCATATGTATATATATGTATATGTATATATATATATATATATGTATATATATGTATATGTATGTATATGTATATGTATGTATGTATATATATTATATATATACATATATATATACATACATACATACACACACACACACACACACACACACACACACACACACACACACACACACATATAGATAGATATATGCATTATCTTGCTAAACATATATATGTGACTTTCCTTCCTTGTGATTATCTAGATATGATGGTAATTACAATATTAGACTATATATTGTGAGTTTAGTGTATGATTTATATCACTACTAAACTAATGGTCTAGCAATAGTCCTTAATTAAACATGGTTTCAATACACAAAGAGTCTTCATTCATAACATTATTATGCACTAAACAATGAACTCTCCAAATTGAAATATTATCAAGAAATGATCAAATAGTCTTCGAGGATCTAAAATAGATATTAATTCAATTCTATGGTAGACCCCACCATTTTTTATAGATGCATATTATAATGCTACCCCCTTTATTTTCTAGTTGCAATCAAATTGAATTAATAATCTAATAGGTTATGAACATGAAGTGATGGTCAATGTAGGTATCTTCTTTAAGGGAGTTCAAATTAGAAAATGACTCAACCCCCACTGGTAATTCAAATCCAAAAATAAATTGTTTGATATTTATGACCAAGGGAAATATTGTATGCAAAAATAATATTGAGGAAATATTAATAAGAGTCGATAATGATATGTGGTAATTCAAATAGATATGTGGTGATTCTCAATAATATTAAGGAAATATTAATAAGAGTCAATAATGATAGGTCTCAATTAGTTAGATCAAAGAAAGAAAAAAATATTGATTGATAATATTTTTTGTATTTTTTATATTAATAACACAGTTCAGATTTGATAATAATAATATTATGATAAAAAAAAACCTTGAAATCCTACTTAATTGACTGAGTAAATGAATCTTTCACAATAATAATCAAACTAGAAAATAAAAATGAAATCTTGTGCAACTAATTACTAATAATGATAAATCCTTCCTAACAAAAAATGAAACTAGAAATGCAAGAATACATTTAAACTCTCAATAATTCTAAGAGAGAATTTGCTTGCAAATCTAAATTGATCTCCATAGAAGAACAATCACAATCCTTGATGCAAAATCACCCTACTTGGAGATAAGGGGTTTTGTCAAATTCAAAAAGAATTTCAAGAGGGTTTTCATCCTTCAAAAATTGCCAACCAAGGGTTTTCATCCTTGAACACAAATTTGAATTTTGAATATAAAAAGGTTAAATTGATAATGAACAATGGATCATGAATAACAATTCTTGACTTCTCTTTTATAGATGCTCTACCTCATGCCCTCTATTTATTTTAATTTTAATTTATTTTCTTTTTTTTCCTCCAGTTATTTTTAAAATATTAAATTAGATCCAATGGACCCTTTTTAAATTATATTTTAATAAAGTGTTAAAAGCACTTTTTTAAATAATAGGGTCTACTTAAAATTTAATTTTTTATTTTTATTTTAAAAAGGGAACATGGCATAGGTAGATCTCATGTCATCAACATATCCAACCTAATAAATTACCACAAGTCCTTATGTATACATTATTCTACATTTAAATATGTCTTGAAGACCCTCAACACCACAGTATAATGAGAATATCCAACAAAAGACACATATACATTTTGGAACTCCCATTGCATGGGTAATGTTAAATTTTGAAATAAATTAATACATCTCAAAGTCCACCAATATCACTCACAAGAAGGGTGTGACAAATACAACAATATCACCTTGTACTAAAGAACATCCATAATAATATACAAACTTGCTAACTAAACCACTACAACATAACTCTCTCACCACTAGTATTTATAGCTCTCCCAAGTTTTTTGCATCATAAAAGATAAAGATTATAGAACCTCCATGCTATTAACCAAAAAAAAGTAATGAAGTATAACATAACAACAAATGATCACAAACATAGTGATTATAATGGCTCCATGCAAACCTCAACTCCAATGTCATGTGAACATTAACCTCTAGGAAGAAACACAAGACCATCAAGAGAGAATTTGCAAATCAGAACCATGTAATATATCCTTCCATCAATGCCTTTAAATGCTCAAGTTGTGACAAGTAAGCTCTCCTTAACAGAACCCCAAATAAAAAATCTTCCACAACACCTAACCATTCAACTCTAAGGTTATACATATCATATGTATCAATAGACTAACCAAGATGCAAGACTCTCAAAGTGAAGTAAAAAATCAAAACCAAAATATTCATTCCCAAAACCAAGTGAATAATAGTGATTTTTTAGTGGCTAATATTTTCCAATTGGCTAATAGTTGAAATTGGGGATTCAAAATTTGGCTAATAATACAAGCTATAAGGCGACCTGAATCGTCATATTTTTACAAAATTTAATTCTAGTCCTAGTTAAATCGCCAAAATAGGTATTTTATTAAACTTTTAAAATAAAAAAATTGTCACAATATTTGATAACTGATTAGATCATATTCGCCTAAATTTTATTAGTTATAGTATAAAATGAAATTGATTCGCCAATAATATTATATAATTATTGGTTACTTTAGGGCCATATCACCAATTTTTAATCATCACCATCGATTTTATTTATAATTTAATGGTCGAGGTTGTATTCCATGGGTTAAAATGTAGCCACAAAGTTACAATTCCCATCGAACCCCAAATTGTATTTGGGTCATTGAAGATAATTCAATAGATGGGGCTAAATTCCATGGGCCAAAATGTACCTGTAAATCTCTAATGCCCATGGGGCCTAAAATTGTATTTGTGTCCTATGGGCATTAGAGCTCTGCATGTACACTTCAACCCACCAAATAGAACCCAAAACATTAGATTATAAATAAAATTAATTGTGGTGAAAATTTGATTTAAAATATTATAGAATAAAGGAATAATAGAAATGAGCACTACACTTTAAACTAGTCAATCATTTCAACCCTCAAGCCTTATGTTTTTTTAGGAATTTTTCGTTTAAAATGAAGGATCCACCATGGTAATTAATTCATTTGCCTATATTTCAACAAGATTCACCAATATTTTCTACAAATTTCTAGTTACTTTTAAAAAATTGCCAATAAAATTAATTGTTTTTCCAAAAAAAGTTTGCAAATAGAAATTAATATTTTTTTCCAAAAAAATGAAAGATTTGCCAAGATTTTATATCTTTTTTCAAGGAGGGTCTCTTAAAGTTGTCACTACTGAATAAGCCCCAAACCATCCTCTACACTTGTCAAAATTATCATCTTAATAATCTCATATACATATGAAAACAAAGGAAAAATAAACCATGCCAATTAATTGTCAAGCAAGCCTTAAGAACTAATATCCATAGCTCAAGACTCATTCCATAAGAAAGTAAAGCACAAACCAAAATGCATCTAAAAATAAGGTAAGAAATATTTATAAGATGATTCACTAGTGAGAGGGCTAAGAGTGAGGAATGAGATTACTCCTCTAAGATATGCCAAGCTACAATGACTCTCTCTAAGAATAATCTCTACAATAGGTCCATATTGAACTCACATCTAGCCCAAGTGTAGTCTCCTCATTCTTTCTATTGAAACCTCATCAAAGAGTAATCATCTCAACACATGATCTCCAAGAACAAGATATTTTTAGCCTTACCCAAATCTTATATAGGTATATAACCGAACGTCTCATGCCAATCAAACTCCAATGCAACACATAATAACTAGAATATCACAAGAAAAATGATCACATCATTCATTTATTAGATTATCATAAATCACTATCAAAGCTAACATCACGACTCTATATCTCAAAAGAAGATCATTTATATCAAATGAACATATTTTATTGTAAGAGCACCTATACCATGCCAAACATCATGCATAATCAAGAGTCCACCATGGCATAATAATATACATCCTATGAGCAAGGGCCATTTTTCAAACTAGCAAACCATAACTGACATCTCAACCAAAAACTCCAAGAGAACACTCCAAATCACATGAAGATAACCATTTACTATCAATAGAACTCAAGATGTCAAAGAACTCTCATTGCATACAAGAACAAGAACAAGATCCAAGAGCTCCTCTATGACACCAACAACTACTGCAGAAGATCATCCATCACCAAGTGATGAATCCACACCACTACCAAAGCTCCTACTAAATCATGATATTGAGATACACATAACATCATGATAATCATCTCTTAAATGAAGATCACCCTTGGTCCTCACACACTCAAATGCACCACTAACAACTTAGGAGAATAAAATAGATCCAATATCTCCAAGCCAAGAAGATAAACCACCACCTATAATCTTGGAATCAATGCATCTACATAAACAACCATATCATGCAAAAGCTCCAAGTGTACAAGGAACCTCCATGACACCATGATCGCCACCCAATGTACTTGCATAAACAACCATATTGTGCCAAGAATCCAAACATACAAGGAACCTTCACAGCACTACGATCACCACTCAATACTTATATCAAACTTCTACCAAGTCTCACATATATTGCGCCATAAACAACAACTATAGATCCCAAAATATAATTGTATTAGATAATACCATCTCTTCACTCATAATGACAACCTGTCAAACCAAGGAACCAAATCAAACCACCTAAATAAAATATGCATCAACATTAAAATAACTATGAATGTAGAAAACCATCATTCTATGTTTTACCATATTGAACACCACCAAGAGAATAGACAAAGTCAATTTTTGTTTTGGGAATAACAATACTATAGTTGAACCTGTGCAAATAATTCATACGTCCCAACAAAGGTAATCCTCATGACTGCATTTATCTGTATAACTAACACATTTTAAAGATTCAAATTAGAGCTTCTAAAGCTCAGCTAGTCAGTCCCCAACTAAAAACACAAAATCCTAAAATTCCAATATCTCTGTGAAAAAAATTGTAGCAGGTAAAGCGCTAAAAGCAGATCTATAGCGTAGGGGAGTGCAATGCTCATCTAATCCTGCAAAACCCGAGTTCGCACCCTGTACTCGATGGGGACTTCCACAGATGAAAAGTAGCTTTACTTTGATCCTCACATGCCTTCCTTATCAGTTAAGTATTCAGGTGGACCAGGGGGATGGAACCCCATTAACAACTTCACTCTTTGTAGCTCTACGTGGTCCCCCAAATGTTGTTCCATTTTTTAAACTTTTTAGACTTAGATAAGCTAACCTTTTCATTTGACTAATTTTTAACACTAACAGAGGGAATGATAATGTAATGATAGAAAAATTCATATCAATATTTTTTTAATCTTAATGTCTTTTATCTAATCATAAGTCTATAAGTGATTTGATTTTTGATATTATTTTATTCTTGATTTCACTATCAATTATTCGGAAAATTTGATTTTACTTTTTCAGTATTTTGTATGTCATTTTGGATTGGATTTCTTATTATAGAATTAAGTCAACTCATTTTCACAATTACACATCTAAACCTTAAACTTTTAAATTCATAATTCAATTTTGAACCTTATTGACTACCTCATAATAGCTTTTGTGAGCAAACATAACTCATACTTGTATGTTATGTTGTATTTAAGAACATTCATTATTTATTTATAAATCCTTAGGAGCTGTGAAAAAGTGTAGGAGCTGTGAAAAAGTGTTATTAAAGAACATTCATGATACACTCATAACAATGTTATCAAAACATGCATCATCTTTAAGCTTCCATGCATGTTTGCCTATCATCTCCAATCTTGGTTCATTATCATTGAATTAGTCAAGTTCACAAATATTATTTATAGAAACCACCTCACTTCAAACATAGGTACAATGTGATGACATAAACCACTATAGTAATTTATTCCCAGCTAGTTCACTTCTGCAAGTCCAAGTTAAATTCTACATGGAAGATAAATTCTATGGATGTATATCTAAACTAGAAAATTAACATTTGTTTTATTTATTTTGAGGTGTTTGTATGATCAAGGCCCTTATTTTCAACACATTGGTTAATCAAGTCTCCACATCTTTACCATCGTTTTTCTCCCTCTAAAATCCAACTTTAAGTGCAACAACCTTCAAAATGAAACTTAATGTATCCTACTGGATTCACCTCTAAAGCAATACCTTATCATGTGCATACATATTGAAGGTTTTTAAATAGCTAAAATATGGCCCAATATATCACTTTAGATATAAGGGAAAGGAAATAATTTAATTAATGTGATAGGGCAAGTAATGAGAATAGGAAACCATAGACAAAAAAGGGTGGGGTGTTTATAAGCAACATTCAAAATCTTGTACATATCACTTTACATGAATTAATTAGAGGAAATAGCATTCATTATATTGGTTTCTAGGTTCATGAAACTATCTTTTTCTACATCATATAGTCTTGTAATGTGTGAGAGCCTCATAATCACAAAACACCTACTTAATCCCAAATCTAATGTAGTTAACAAAGGAAATAATGGTCAAATGAAGGTTGTGTAGTTAAGTACAATTCTACCCAATTTTTCTAAAATTAATTATTGGACACCTTTTGGTAATGTCACAACCCTACATTGAAGAATCACCAACTATCATTAATATTTTTGTATTATAATTTAGATTAGTATGTATATACCTTAGTTGAGATATTGGTTATTTATTAAGGGGATTCAATGTTAGAGTTAATGTTGTAAGGGTTTTGAGATGTATAAGTGTTTTTAAATCAAATCTTTCTACAAGATTGTGGGAGTAAATGGTGACTCCCCAACACCTCCACAAAATCTTCAAGCCAACATATAACCCTCAGATTTGGGAAGGAATCCGCAACACCTAAAGAGCTTTGATACCATGTGGAAGTAAATGGTGACTCCCTAACACCCCCAGGAATAGTTGCTAGACCAAAACCACTTCCACAAGAGAGAGAATGGCAAGAAAACTCGATTCACAATACAAGATTGAATTGATGGTTGAATATGCAAATGTACATGAGATGCCTTGCTTATAAAGGCAAGGTTGAGAGATAGGATTAGACAAGATCATGACAAGTGTCTTAAACCTATGACATGAGACAAGCAACTACCTAGGAACCAAGCATTACTAGCTAGATAAGATAAGTTCTAGAAAAACCAACATATAACCCTCACAAAATCTTCAAGCCAACATATAACCCTCAGATTTGGGAAGGAATCCGCAACACCTGAAGAGATTTGACACCATGTGGAAGTAAATGGTGACTCCCTAACACCCCCAGGAATAGTTGCTAGACCAAAACCACTTCCACAAGAGAGAGAATGGCAAGAAAACTCGATTCACAATGCAAGATTGAATTGATGGTTGAATATGCAAATGTACATGAGATGCCTTGCTTATAAAGGCAAGGTTGAGAGATAGGATTAGACAAGATCATGA
>VDFB02000008.1:11915097-11930354 GCA_007258455.2 Sequoia sempervirens
TCAATTACACGTGAAAACTCATTTCAAAACAACACACTTTAATTTATTTCAATCTTCACAACTAAACTATAATCCTATAAACTTTAAAATTAACCAACCAATTTAATTATAATTACAAAACTTGATTCCCAATTTCTGATTAAACTAACATATAATAACTTATAAGAATTATCATAATGAAATGTAATCACATTATATATAAATCTCTTTTCTATTTATATAAATATACAAAATAAAATAAATAAATAAAAATTATATTTTAAAATCGTTCTATAAAATTAACATATATACCCTATTTTGTTTTAAAGAAAATTATAACTTTAAAACAAATATCCAAACCCCATCTATACAAAAATAATCATTTAAGAAAACTAATAGAGTCATATTACAAAAAAATTATTTTACGAAACAAATCGGTTAAAACACATTCGAGTATAAAAATAAAAATTAAATTAAAACCCAAATATATGTATAAAATAAACGTATGAATTAAATCATTTTCTAAAAATATACTTTTAAAATTTATAAGATAATTTTCCAAAACATACAATATTATTATATATATATATATATTATAAACTAAATTCTATTATCAATATATATTTATATATATAAATTTAGTTAAAAATTAAATTCGCATGGAAACGAAATTCGAATTAAATGAATTAAAAAAAAAAAAAAACAAATCTTAAGTTTTAAATTTGTTTTTTTTTTAAAAATAAACAACGTTATGTACCATGAGGTATCAAGACCTCCAGAGTGTCATAGCCCCTACGATCGCTACATGTACCGTGGGTACTGCTACATTCCCAATGGGAGGTCATACTTCATAGATCGCTGCATACCGCCTGCGGATCGCTGTGCGTAGTCTGTGGTGACTGCGCACAGTCCCACGGCTGTGTACGGCTTCGGCCGTCCACAGTCCCACTTTATATTTTTTTTAATTTTATTTATTTTATATAATTTAATATTATATTTATTATATCATTTAACTTTAGTTTATTTTCAATTTCGTTTACGAAATTCGAAGCGAGCATTTCTTCAACAAAAATAAATTCCATTTTCTAATAAAATACAATCCGACCCTATAATATGATTTTTTTTTTTTTTTAAAACCCAGAAACATACATATGATTTTAAACGAACACAGAAATTTTCAAAATCAAATATATATATATGTATAATTTTTTTTAATATATATATATATATATACATTTATATATATATATATATATATAATATTTCAATACCTTCTTCTAATTCAGTGTATAATAATTTATCTATTAAATTACTAATTTATTTACATTTAAATAATTCAATCAGAACAATAACATATATCTGTATATTTAATCTCTGCATAGAATATATATATATAACTAGAAAATTCATAACAACAACAAATTTCTTTCTCAACCATATTGTATTAACAAACTACAGAAGGTTTAATTATAGTTTTCAATAGAATCATTCAAGAATATAACGCAACCAAACAAAACCCTCTTTCAAACAAAATATCGATTTAAAGTATTACAGACATGATTTTCTTCACAGAACAAAAATAATAAATAATAAATTTTATGGAACCTGGAGTCCTTCGTTTGGAGAAGAATCCCTCCCGAAGCCTCCTCTCGATTTCCTTCTGCAGCTCTCTTCCTGAATCCTTGCCTGTAGCTCTTTTCTCGACCTTCTACCTTCAATGTTCTTCTGAGGCTCTCCCTTTTTCTTTCAACCACAATAATTCTTTTTAGATCAAAAACAACAGGGCCAAAAACTTCTGTGTGTGAATAATTTCCTCATTCAAATAATAAATAAAAAACAAAGGTTCAATAAAGCCCTTCCGCTTTCTTTTTCAAAAAGCCTCTTTTCTTATTGGTCCTTTTTACAGCTTTTAAAAGCATAACTTATCCTCAATTTTAATTAAAATAATTTATTAAATCAAGATATTATCCTCACATGATTTTCTAATCTAATATTAATAAAAAGATAATATCTATTTATTCTCAACAATATTAATCTAATTATAATTATTTGCACTTTTAATTAATTAAATCTTTTCTTTTTGTTTAATTTATAATATATTTAAATTTAACCATTTATTAACTCACAATTAAATCAAAACAACAAAACAACTTTAATTAATTATCTTATCAAATAAGATTAATTACTCAGACACTAACCATAAATAAATACTCACAATAAAAAATGCATAACAACAAGGACAACACTTCGGTCATGACACTACAACTACAACAGGACGACGGACTTGGGACGGGGACACTTCCAAACCTACTCCCTTTTTCAACATTTTTACCCATTGGGTTAATTTATTGCTCGCCCTTTCCTGCCGAAACAGGTGGAATCGAGACTTATTCCTGCAATCCTGCATCCAAATAAACGTCAAGTAGCACATGTCTATATATAGTCAAACATCCTATCGTGAGAAGGAATTGCAGTGTAGCAGGGCACTCGTGAATGAGTGATGCTACACTGTCCTCTCACCTAATCTATTCTAACAATTGCAATATCAATGACAAACTAACATTTCTAACCAAATTGATCATAAGATAATGTGATTACTTAACTACTGCATCATAACTAATTATTAACCATCGCATTATAACATAATACTGAATTAAATAACATCACCATAGAATCATCACATTGGCATATAAATATTAATGCACAACTATTTGAATAAACAATAATCCAATCAACACACAGAGTATCATAAATCATACTAATAATGTCATATCAAATGATCATGTCCACTAAAGGAATAACATCATCAAACTTCAAACCAACCAAATCAAACCATAATAGTATCATCATAGTATCAACGTATCAAGTTAAAGCATAGAAATTAATAAGTCTAAACAGTATGAGGGGTATTACATCCTCCCCCCCTAGGACATGGCTTACTCCTGGAAACCATTAAATAGATAAGAGTAAGCACACAACAACCATGCAGAGAACACGCCACAAATCTCTATAACTGACCACATATTCATTCATTTCCTATTACCCTATTCCATAATTCCATACAATATAACACGCAAAAGCAACTCCAAAACCACATAGGGTCAATCAGGAAATCGCTTGCACAATGAGGTAAAGCACAAGAAGACATACAAGGGTGGACATAACAACAAAGCTGGTTGTCATCCACCACACACAACACACAAAATTCACACACTACATAATTGTCTATAATGCATTCTTCTAGTAGGAAGGATGTCGGTGCATTGTACACTATACCGAGGGTCCTATCCCTTCCACTAGTTTCCTGCGTCATTGGACCTACACCACGTAACAACAACTTCTGGTTAGCCAAATCAGATCAACCCAAAAAGGAAAACATAAACTAACGAATAAAGCACCTAGGTCAACGCCATGGCTCATAATGCCTGGAGTATTACCTACGCAACTAACAACTTAATGGGTCCACATTATCCCAGAGCGCCCAGTGTTTAAACTTGGGCTCTGATACCAAGCTGTCATGCCCCGCCGTGCGAACCCCAAAGGAACTAATAACAACAGAATAATTTTTTTTTTAAAAGAATATAATAAACATACTTAAGTATTATAACAATGTATTAAGTTACACAACTCATTCCATTGGGGAACACGAGGTGACATTACCATTCTAACACATAACCAAGACAATAGATTAAACAATAGTTAAACAATTATATAAATCTATTCATTCCCATTTCATTATTTAAAATATCTATCAACTATATCCATATTAATAACATATGCACATATGACAATACATGGAATTATAAAGATATAAAGTGTTACATATTTCGATAGATACAACTCAACATAACCAATTATTTCACATGGCCTGAATAAACATTACATCCCAATGATGGAAGAATACAATTGACTGGAAATACATCTCAATAACCACCTATACAATTTACAACAAGGTCATCCCAACACACGCGGGAGACAATACATCAATGAATACATTACATATGAAGTATAACATACATCTGGTACAAAGAATTACTGGATCATCAACATCCTCCAAAACCCTGCAATAAAAGATATATCTGCAACAGAAAGGGAACCCAACGGGGTGCGAAGCACGTTCCACCCAACCACCCCCGTGCTGGGAGTAGACAAGGAAGGGTCCCCGACCAAGCACGCCTAACCGTAACACAATACTAACTCCAAAAAGACAACTTAACATCAAAGACCACTTAGAAACTCAATAACGACAAATCCAAAGGCACAACAACACCACTTCAGAACATAACAACAAGTCATAATCACAACATCAATGAAACTCAAGACATAATAACAAAGACTTCTTCCAACAATAACCAAAGAGAAATCAATAAATCACTTAAACACTATAGACACAATATCACTTAACAACTACAATCACAAAGTCGCTTAACAACTACAAACACAATATCACTTAACACGACAATCACAACATCACTTAACACGAGGTTACAATGCTTCCAGAGAACAAAGATCATGAACATCGCACAATAACTGATTAACTGTCGACATAGGAAGAGTGTCATGCATAAATTGCCATGAGTTACCCTGGCTCAACCTTCCTAGGCTACCGGACCCCCATCCTGGGTTACCCTGGCTTGCCTCTACCGGCCGCCGGACCCTCACGCAAAACTATGCATCCCATCTCATCTCGAGCCTTATCATTCACTTGCTTCACGAGAGAGACATCCTTTATCTTTATTAGTGTGAAATCCCCCCCATTAATTCATTTAGATTATCACTTAATTAAACTCTAGGTAGGTTACCCTGGCGCCCCTTTGTGTGCCGGACCCCCACAAAGAGCCACTCTCCTATCGACAACACAACAAAGTACAATACCACAATAGGTAATTAGACAACATAACCTCTCCAATCCAAGGAGGAAACAAAACAAGGAACTCACTCCAAACACTGGAGGAAACCAGATATGAAAATACACTCCTTCCAAAGGAGGTACAAATCTCATTACCCTCTCCTATTTCTCAGGAGGCACAAATCCCCGTTCGTGGAAACCGGGTACAACATCATAGTACAACTCTACACCATTCCCAAGACAATTCACAAACTGAACCTCTACACAAAACATCCCACTCTAGAGACCTTGTCTGGAAGACTTACATAGACCCTTAACCCCATTTTCCTGACATGAATAAATAATCTCAAGACGAACAGTTACATTTAACCAAAGCCATAAAACAAATTAAAATGAATAATAATTTTCACCCAGTAAGTCAATCAATTACACGTGAAAACTCATTTCAAAACAACACACTTTAATTTATTTCAATCTTCACAACTAAACTATAATCCTATAAACTTTAAAATTAACCAACCAATTTAATTATAATTACAAAACTTGATTCCCAATTTCTGATTAAACTAACATATAATAACTTATAAGAATTATCATAATGAAAGCTCGGAGAGAGATGGTGCTCTGCAACGGTCATGGCGAAAAGCAACGGGCGGAAAAGTTTAGGAATGGAAGCAGTGGCTATGGGGGTCCCAACGCGAGCAGAACTGGGGATTTAGAATATGTCTGGAGGCAAGACCGCTGGGCCCGACCACAGAATCATGGCACGCACGGTCGCCTTTCTGCGGGCAGGGGTCACGGGAATCTTCAGAATAGGGTTGCGGGGCCCCCTCGTGGCAGGAATAAGTACAGGAATGAAGCTTTTCGCAGTCCTCGTTATCAGAATGAAGAGAACCTCAGGCAACAGCCTCCCTCTTGGCCGAGCAGAACAGATAAAAAAAAAAACCCTACCTTCAGAAATGGGAAGGGAGGTATGGAATGGAAAAAAAAGTTTTCGCCCAAGGGATGGGAGGAAGTCAGGGAAGAAAGCCCAAAGGAAGATCAGGACAAGCAAGTTTCTTCCATGTCTGAAGAAGTTAAAAGTGGAAGAACCAAAGTCGTTATCAGCTCCTCGAATCTACAAGCGGAAGTCCTGAGGCTTGAAAAACTGGGTCTGTTTGGTAAGTGGTTTGGGAAGAATCTAAACTGGGAGTATTTAGTGAGTTGGTGGAAAGAACGGTGGGGTGAGGAGCTGCAGTTTAAGATGCTCCAAAATGATTTTTTCTTAGTTGTTTGCCCATCTTGCACTATCAGAGATAAAATAGTAAATGGGGTTTGGGTGCTTGATGGATGCGGATTTTATTTGTGAAAATGGTCTATCGGTTTCGACCCCTCAACCCACGAAATGGAATATATACAAGATTGGTACAGTTTACCAAATCTCCCACAGGAGTACTGGGCGCCCCCCATTCTTGAGGAAATTGCAAATCAGCTGGGCACATTTGTCTGTGCAGAAGAAAGGAAGTTGGCGAAGAGAAATCAAACCTATGTGCGCATCTGTGTAGAAAATACTATGGAGAGACAACTCTGGAGTGAGATTGAGCTCATCACAGATTATGGAGTTAGGGTCCAAAAATTAGCAAGGGATTCTTTAATGCGCAATAATCTGGTAAGGACGTTAGGTTGCAGCTCCAAGAATGATGTGGCAGGTAAATCCAGCTTGTTGGAAACTCCCTCGGCACACCTTCGAACAAAGGTAAGAATTCAAATCGAAGTGCCTAAATCACCAAAGCTAAGGCGTGAAAAGTCACTGCCTGAGGACTCTAGGGTTTTCCCAAAAGCAAACAGTGACAATGAGGTCCCCATGGAGGGAGCCACGTTAACTGGGAATATATTTCTCTCCCCCATGAACGATGTTGCAGGCAAAAATTTCACTCAAGAAGAACAGGCAGAGAAGAGGGTCCAGCTTGAAGAATTAGATGACAAAATTTTGGAAACTTTAGATCTTATTGGGGATAGTGGTATGAATGTGGAGTTGGATTCTCTGATTGAAGTAGGAAAGGAACTTGTGGAATTAGCAGAGGCAGCTAAATCAAGGACCGGTTCGCTAGAAGTGGGTTTTAGTCTGGCTGGACTGGAGGATGACTAGGATTCAGACGATCAAGCCACAACAGGATTGCAAAGCCCACAATCAGGAAAGAAGCGGAAGTTAGCAGAGGATCTGCAGGCCGCAAAATCTCGTTTAGGTATTCACAGAAGAGACATTCTCAAATTAACTCCAGACTGTGGGGAACAAAAAAAGAGGGGTAGAATCCCTAATCAAGAGAAAAGAAAGATGGATGGGGAAGCTAATGGGAAAAAAAAAATAGACTCTATGATAAAAGTAGGGAAGGGTGGAGCCCTTCCTGAACAGCAATGAAAATCTTAACCTGGAATGTTAGGGGCTTAAATGCCCCTAATAAGTGGAACCTAATAAGGCGCCACATTGAAGTGTGTCAAGTAGAAATTTGTCTCTTTCAAGAAACGAAACTAGATAAGTCGGATCTGGATAAATTTGAGAAGAAATTAAGATACTGGAAATGGATTGGTTCGGAAGCTGAAGGGGCCTCGGGAGGCTTACTGATTATTTGGAAACCTCAGTCAATCTATCTGGAGGCTTTGAAGATTAGCAGGCACTGGATGGTGTGCAAGGTAAGAAGCTTAACCTCGAACCTTCAATTTAATTTAATAAATGTATATGGCCCTCTGTTGAGCACTCAGAAAAAGGTAGTTTGGCAAGAGCTGGATGCTGTTTTGCAAGATTTACACCAAGAATGTAGTTTTGTAGGAGGGGATTTTAATGCCATTCTTAAAAAGGAGGATAAGTTAGGAGGAATAGGAAAAACTTTACAGTCTCAAAAAGAATTTTGTGATTTTGTGGAGAGAAATTCTCTTCTAGAGATTCCCACAGGCAATGGCCTCTTCACTTGGACAAACAGAAGGAAAGGGTTTGGAAGTATTGCGGAAAAATTAGACCGCTTTTTCTTCAAAGGAAACTTGGGTTCCTTTCCCTTTTCTTTAGAAAGCAAGATAAATTCTGGCACTGGGTCGGATCATCTCCCAGTGCAACTGCAAATTACTGGTGAGATGGGTCAGATCAGATGCCCCTTTAAATTTGAAATGATGTGGTTTAAGGACCCTAATTTGTTAGAGCTACTTGAACAATGGTGGAAGGAATGCACTCCAGGTGGCTCAGGTCTTTTTAATATAGTCACAAAGTTAAAATATCTAAAGCAGCGTCTCAAACAGTGGAATAAAGAGAGTTTCAAAAACATCTTTTAGCGAGAAAGAGCAAACGGAGGCAGAATTAAGTTCCTTAACTGATGAAATTATGAAGAAGGGTATGAATGAAGAGTGCTACATGAAAGAAAAAGCTTTATCCAAAAAGCTAAATGACATCCTCTCCAAAGAAGAAATTTTTTGGCGTCAAAAATCTAGAGAAGTTTGGTTAGAAGCTGGGGATAGGAATTCAAAATTTTTTCACAACTCCACAAAGGCTCGTAGAGAATTCAACAGAATCACGTGTTTGCATGATAGGGATGGAAGAATGCTGGAAGAAGTAGAGGAAATCAAAACTTCGGCAGTCTCTTTTTTTCAGAACTTGCTTAACGATTGGGAAGGTTCAAACTGGCTAGCGCATAAGGCTTCTCTGCAAGCTATTTCGAAATTGGTTTCACAAAATCAAATGCAAATATTGAATGCACAATTCTCTGAAATGGAAGTTAAGGAGGCTATCTTTGAGATGCAGCCTGAGAAGGCTCCAGGACCGGATGGGTTCCCTGCTGGCTTCTTCCAGAAATGTTGGCACTTTCTTGGAAAAGATATTTGGGAAGCCATAGAAGATTCTAGACTTAATAACAGGGTTCTAAAGGAAGCAAATAATACCTTAATTGCTCTAATTCCAAAAAAAGAGAAACCTGATAGATGGGAAGACTTTCGTCCAATATCGCTTTGCAACACGATATACAAAATATTGGCTAAAGCTGTAGCTAACCGCCTAAAGAAAATTCTCCCCACTATTATATCTGAAGAACAGACAGGTTTTGTTCCCGGGCGTTCTATTCTTGATGGAGTGATCATTGCCCAAGAAGTCATTCACTCAATTCAAAAATTAAAAAAAGAAGGAATGCTGCTAAAGCTGGATATTAAAAAAGCATATGACAGAGTAAACTGGAGATTTCTTTTTAAAGTAATGGAGGCTTTTGGTTTTCAGAAGGAGTGGTTGAATTGGATCTTTGGTTGGGTAGCTTGCCCGCGTTTCTCAGTATTGGTAAATGGTTCTCCGGAAGGAACTGCTTACCTTATCAAAGAGGGAGGTAGAACCAGGAAATGATCCTCTTCAAAACATTGCAACAAATTGAAGTAGAAGCCTTACTAAATGAGATCGGGTAAAGAAATACAAAGAAAAGCCAGTCAGAGAGGGAGATACGAGTCACAAGATCCTGTGGCAATAATGCAGCATCAGAATTTCTGGATGAAAGCACAATCTTTTGTTTAGAGGTGAAGCTGATAGGCAAGAAAGTTAAAACTATTGCTTGAGGAATTTTCCAGGGCTTCAGGTCAAGAAGTTAGCAAGGCTAAATCAGAGGTTTTCTTCTTCAATACAACTTGTCCAAATGAGGTGCTAATATTGAGGATTCTAGGGTTCAAAATGGGGCAACTGCCTTGCAAATACCTGGGCCTCCCATTAGATAAAGGCATTAAAAACAATAATGCATGGAGCTCAATAGTGAACAGATGTAAAGATCGAATTTCTTCATGGAAGAATAGATGGCTTTCTTGGGCGGGGAGGTTAACTCTGCTGAAATCAGTCATTTCAGCCTTGCCAATATATCTGATGTCCTGTCTCCAGCTAAACGGAGGTGCCAGCAAAGATCTAAATAAAGTAATGAGAGACTTCTTTTGGAAAGGCAGCTCTGAACAAAAAAAAATCCCTCTCATTAACTGGCAAAAGGTTTGCGATAAGAAGGAAAATGACGGTTCTGGGCTAAGAAATGTTTTAAAACAAAACAAAGCGTTGGGGGCAAAATTGGCTTGGGAAATTCACTCTAGGCCAGATCTTAAATGGGTTAAGATCGTCAGGGAAAAATATCTGGAACCTGATCCAAATTCCTTTTTTTATGCAAACACTCTCCCTTCTGGGTCACGAATTTGGAATTTCATTAAAAGTTGCAGAGATTTGATTACAGATTTCATTACATGGGAGGTGAAGGAGGGGCAGGAGGCCTTATTCTGGGATGATTCATGGGAAGGGTTCCCAGTCTTAGCAGCCATGCCTGAACTCTCAAATATAATGGAACAGACTAAACAATCCTGGGGTTTAAAAGTCAGAGATTACTTTGCTCCTGAAGAAGTGTCAGAGGGTAGTTTTGTTAAGTGGAAATCGGTTCGAAATTTAAATGTGGGAAGTCCATAGAGAATGGATTTTTTTACAGGCGTCCATGGAAATACGGAGAATGTCCCAGGTGGAAAAGGGGCTGGGATAAGTATACATTGGGGCCGCTGCTCAAATGGGTTTAATGAGCCAAAGGTGGATATAGCATGTGCTTATAGGAGCTCTCTTGCCAAACTTCCCTGTGTGTGGTGTTGTATTTGGAATAAGGTCAGCCAGCCCTTGCGGCAGGGGGAGGGCCTATTCACTTGAAACACCCAAGGGCGGAACCTCTGGCAGGGGCGGTTTTGAGGTGGGTTATCTTAGACAACCAGTTTTGCTTAATGCAGAGCGAGGTATGGCGAATCATCTACTTTTAAGTTGTAATTTTACTTATCAAATGTGGACATGGCTGTGCACTAAACTGAAATGGTCAACTATTTTTCCAAACAAGCTGCTTGAATGTCTAATATCGTGGCCAAGCTTTAAGCATAATGACATCTTTGGCGATTTATGGGTAATGAGTCCTTCCATTCTCCTGTGGGAGGTCTGGAAGGAACGTAATAGACGCTTATTTCAGGATAAAGAATTATCAATTCCAAGGCTTCAGTGCAAGATAGAGGCTTGCATCGTTGAATTGTTTAACTCTCAACTTCTGGTGAAACAGAGGAAATCTAAATTTACTAAATGGGACGCCTGGATTTTGAAACAATGGTTCGGTATCAAGACTCCTCCTGTGGCTAATTCAGATGGTGTAGCTTCTTCGGAACAACGCAAAATGACACATTGGCTTCCTCCTGATCCAGGCTGGACCAAATTAAATTTTGACGGAGCCTCAAAAGGTAATCCCGGTCCGTCAGGTGCAGGGTGCATAATCAGAACCAACTCTGGTGCGGTTCTTGGAAAAATTGCTCAACCTCTTGTGGATGGCTCGAATAATGCGGCTGAGTTTCAAGCTCTTATAATTGGCCTCAAATTCAGTAAAGAATTAGGAATTAAAAGGCTGGTTATTGAAGGGGACTCTTCATTAGTCATAAATGCTTTGAGGTCAAGACAGATTCATAACTGGAAATTAAGTGTGTTTTTGGAAGTGGCTGTGGAGCTGATGGATGGTTTTGAACAAGTAATGCTTAATCATACACTAAGGGAAGGCAACAAGGAGGCAGATCTCTTATCTAATTTAGGGGTTACTGGTCCAGGATTCAAAGAATGTCTTCTCTAGCTGCGCTCAGTGGGCGGATGGGTGGGCCCCTCCCCAGCCTCTCCTTTGACACCTAAACCCGAGGGTGTGAGATGGCTATGCGATGGAGGGAGAGGATGCTGAGGTGACATATCCATGTCATTCTCGGGTTTGAGTTCGCAGAAGGAATGTTGGCCACCTTGTGGGGCTCATGGCTCTGAGAAGCAGAGGCATTTTGCATATGTTTATGTTGATTGCTTCGTTTGACTTTGATTTTAAAATTGTTGACCACGTCGACGCCGGAAATTCCCTAACGACAAGACTTCGGGGTAGTCGAATTGGCGACTCGCGCTGCCAAAGTGATTACGGCCCATTAATGGTACCGAGATTGCAGCGTAGCACTGCTTCATCCCGAGGATGTGAAGTTAAATTACGCGAATTTTTTAGCATATGTGTATCACGATGGCCCAGCCCGGATTCTCCACGGGCCTAAATTTGGATCCTTATATTCATTCCCGGGTGCTTGAGCGCGCATTTGGTTTTGTTTCATATTTCGGGGGTGTAAGCACTTCCATGGAAATTCCGAAAAAATCAGGATTCGCCATTCATGTATCTCCTTGGTGATGCAGATGTCTGCTTCGATTTATGGACCACTTTTGGCACGGTTTCTTTTAATTACAGCTTCTGAAGATCGTCAGGTAAGCTTTTAAGGAGATCTCGAGGACCAAAGGGCAGCAATTCCTAATTGAGGATGATCACATTTTCTTGGTTCGCAGTTAAAATGGTCACAGGTAATGATCACTTACCAGAAGGTATACCGAAGACAATGCTCCGTTTCACTGCATTTTAGCGGTCTTGTTGGACACAAATCCACAGAGAAGAAGGTGGCGCGGGAACTAATGGAGCGTTTGTTCCGTGCGGATTTACTCGGTGGCTTGGAAGATACTTTGAAGGCGGCCCTTCTGGGCAAAGGTATTCCGCGCCCGGCTGATTTGCCTCTCTTATGGCATTCAGAGGAAGCGGTCAAGGTGTATCCCTTCCTCCTTGATCTTAAAGGGCCAGCTTTGTCTCGCCACTGGAAGCTCGCGGATGTGGCGGTGGAGTTCCTGAAGCGCAAATTAATGTTGGTGCCGTCGGAGGGTTTGGACTGGTTGGAGGGCTTTATTAGCTTTGCGGAGGTCAATGGTTTCTTGTAAGGGGGATTCGTGTTCTAAATCTCTGTCGACCGTTTCTGTAATTTTTGGTTTTTTGGTTGCTTGTTCATATGGGGGGTGGTTCGGTCTGTTAATCCCCGTCTCTGTTTAAGTTTTTTGGACTGTTGCATGCTCGGGCTCGGGGTTCTTGGTTTTGAATGGGTGGATGGGCTGTCTTCTAGCCCACTGGTGATGGTGGATGGTTTTCCTGCATTGCAGACGCTTGTAAGCTTTTTTCCTTTTTAATATAATACTTCTATCGTGTGTATCAAAAAAAAAAGTCCCCACGGGGTGAGGCATTTTATGATGTTGATTATTGACTATACTAGATGGCAGATGGTATTTTGAGAAGTCAAGGGCTTTTGAAAAGTTTAAAGCATTCAGGGCATTGGTAGAAAATGAAATCAGAAGGACAATCAAAGTTCTGAGATCATATAGAGGTGGAGAATTTATTGTTGAGAAGTATGAAAAAAATTGTGAAGGGAATGGGATCCAGAGGTAGTTCTCTGCCCCTAGAACTCTGCAACAAAATGGAGTTGTAGAAAGAAAGAACCATACTATACAAGAGATGGCAAGAGCTATGATATGTCAAGAAAATCTACCAGGTATATATTGGAGAGAAGCTACATTTACACTTGTGCATATTCTAAATAGAGTTCAGGTTAGGAGTAAGACATAGAAGACTCCATATGAGCTATGGAAGGGAAGATCGGTATCAATAAGGCACCTCAAAATATTTGGAAGCACGTGGTACATCAAGAGAGATGAAGAAAATCTAGGTAAGCTTGATTCCATATTAGATGAAGCCATTTTTCTTGGTTATTCCTTAAGAAGTAAAGCTTACAGATGTTATAAAAAAATATTGAAGAAGGTAGTTGAAAGTCCAAATGTGAAGGTTGATGAGACTATTCATTCTACTAGCAGACTGAAAGTAGAAGATGATGAAGAATCAATTTATAGCAGCATTGAAGACTCGAAAGAAGTTGTTCCAAAAACTCCAGTAAAGTATGTTAAAAAATTCACTCTGCAGATCATATCATAGGTGACAAAGATAGTAGGGTTCAAACCTATAAGAGAATGGAAAGATCAAGTGAACAAGTACATTTTACTTTACTATCAAAGATAGAACATAATTCATACAAATAAGAAAGCAAAGAACAATGATGGATGGAAGTTATGGAGGAAGACTTGAATCAAATTATGAAGAATGAAACTTGGGAACTTGTCCCAAGACCTAAAAAAAAGAATGTGATTAGAACAAAGTGGGTATTCAAAAACAAGTTGAATGAAGAAGGTGAAGTGATCTAGAACAAAGCAAGATTTGTGTGAAAAGGGTATGCTAAAATTGAAGGTATAGACTTTGAGGAAAAAGTTGCTCCAATGGCAAGACTCAAGGTAATCGGGATATTCTTAGCTCTTTTAGTATTTAATAATTTCAATGTGTATGAGATGGATGTGAAGTCAACATTCTTGAATAGACAACTTGAAGAAGATATTCATATTGAACAACCAAAAGGATTTCAATGTACTAACAATTCAAATTATGTTTGTAGATTGAAGAAGGCTTTGTATGGGCTCAAGCAAGCTCCTAGAGCTTGGTATTCAAGGTTGGATGGATACTTGCAGCAACAAGGATTCTAGAGAGGTCATGCAGAAAATAATTTGTACATAAAAAATAAGGAAAACAAATGCTAATAGTTGTGTTTTATGTAGACAATATCATTTTTAGAGGTAGCAATGAAGAAATGTGCAATAACTCTCAAAAGGCTATGTAGAATGAACTGGAGATGTCTATGTTTGGAGAATTATATTTCTTCTTAGGGTTGCAGATTGTAAAATAAGACAAAGGGGTTTTTATTTCACAACACAAATATGTAAAGGAGATGTTAAGCAATTGCAGAATGGAAGATTGCAAACTAGTTGCAACACCTATGGTTATCGGGTGTAAGATAAGTAAAGATGGTGTATCTGCTCTGACAGATCAAAATTTGTAAAGGTCCATGGTTGGAAGCTTTCTATGTGACAACATCTAGACTTGATATTATGCAGGCAGTTGGAATGGTTGCCAGATTTCAAGTAGCACCTAAAGAGACTCATGTTAAGGCAGTGAAAATGATATTCAGGTATTTGAAGGCTACTAAAGATTTTGGTATGTGGTATCCAAAGAGTGAAAATTTCACTCTTACTACATATACGTATATGCATATTTGGTTAGGATGTGTGGATGACCAAAAACACAAGTGGTGGTGCATTATTTCTTGGAGACAGTCTAGTGTCATGGTTGAGTAAGAAGCAGGAATCCATTTCTTTATCTACAATAGAAGCAGAATACATTGTTGCAACATCATGTTGCACTTAGGTGATTTGGATAAAGAAGAATTTGACGGAAATACAGATTGAATTTGAAGATCCTATCACTATTCTTTGTGATAACACCATTGCAATAAACATTTCAAAGATCCTAGTGATGCACTCAAGAATAAAACATTGAAATCAAATATCATTTCTTGAGAGAGAAGGTTGCAAAGAAGGAAGTAAGATTGAAATATATGGACACAAAGGAACAAGTTGCAAATATATTCATGAAGCCACTTCCTAAGGAGACATTTGAGTTTCTTTGATAGAAGTTGGGAGTTGTTGCTCCATCCTCTTGAATCAAGAGGAAGT
>VDFB02000008.1:11930454-12165454 GCA_007258455.2 Sequoia sempervirens
GTGGCACAAAAAATAAAAATTAATTTAAATTTCTTTAAGTTTTTCATTCCTTAATATCTAAGGTTGGCCTATGATGAGGTATTTTTAGGAATTAATGCATAATTGTGTATAAATATAGGGCTTTCCCTCTCATTTTGACCTAATTCATTCACCTTACCTTTCTTTCTTCTAATACTCTATTCATATTCACTAGCTCTTTATCAAGCAAGCTAGGGTTTTATCATTGCAAGTCATCAAGATAGTTTCCAAGGACATTCAAGGGCAGATTCTTCACATTTTGCTACAAAAATTCAAGATCAAACATCATGGAAAGGTACTAACTCCATTGTTGCATGCTTCATTACATTCTTTCTTCATTTGGTTTAATTACCTAAAAAAGGGGTTTGACCAAGGCAAACCCCCATGTCCTAACATCCAACATTTCTTCTTCTTGTCTTGTGTGTTTGAAGATCATTAAAGAAAATATTGAAGACTTGTTGAAGGCATCTAATTTTTTACTAGGGAAAAAATCTACATAAAAAGACATCTGCAGGCCGAATTCTACAATTTCAGGTTCAAATACTTGGAGGGGTAGAAAATGCAAGTTGAGATCTTCATTTTCCATTTCTGAATTTTCAGAGATTCGGAAGTGGACTAAGTCGCCACTAGTGGCGGATAAGTCCCATTGAAAAAAAAAATTCAGAGATTTTTTTAGATTTGGATACCCATTTTGCCAAAATGGGTTTCTGAGCAATTTTCCCAAAACTGGGACTAAGTCGCCCAGCCTGGCATAAGTGTCCCAGTTGACTTTTGTAACAATTTTGTTAGGATTCCAAACCTTCATGCCATCCTTTTTTAACCTCCAGGTGCACCTTTCTAATTATGTTTTGTTATTTAATCTTTTACTTTCATTCTTAGGCATTTTTACATATCATAATGTGTTTTCTAGCACTTCACATTTCTTAGGTTTTGCACTATTAAATAATTTCATTTACATATTAAAGCATTAGAGCATCTTAATTAGACATAATACATCTCATTCACATTAACTTTGAGTGTAGACATTAGCATTTTGGCCCATCTCTCTCCTTTTAGGTGGAAAACCCTAGAAGTGCAAGAGAGCATTAGGGTGCCAAAATCATCGTTTATATTTTGGTGAACCTGCTTTTTGAATACTTTTCATTTCTGATTTGGAGTCCTCCATCATAGATCTAGCTCGCATTAACCTTGCATTAGGATTTGCATGCTAGGTTTCAAGTTTTTCATTCATAAAGAGTGCATTTAGGTTGCATTTTTGACATTTACAATTATTAAAAATTTCTACAAATTTGCATTTACCTCTTAGGTTTGCATCATACCACCTCTAAAACATCAAAATCCATTAAAAATTCCTTAAAATTTTGCAAAAAACCCTAACTGGGACTAATCCACCAGTTTGGGCGACTTAGTCCCAGTCCAAAATTTTTAGTGTCTAATACAATGTCAGAAACCTCATTTTTGTGCTTCCTAAGCCTCCTAGTATCATATACTATAAGTATGGAAACTTTCGAGAACATTTGTTTTATGCACTTAGGTCAAAAACATCAATTTAGGGTAGTCATTTTTGAAATCATTTCAATTACAAGCATTTTTGCATCTTAAATCATTGAAAATCTCTGAAATTTTGCATTTGCATCTTAGGACTGCATTATACAGTACAGAGACTGCCAAAACCCATCAAAAAAATTTAAAAAATCTCAAAAAAATCCCTACTGGGACTAAGTCACCACCTTGGGTGAATTAGTCCTTGTTCACCCCTGAAACAACCTTTTATTGAGTTGAAAACCCTAATTTTAAGCTTTTGTTTGGTGCCATTACCTATCTGTATCAATTGGCTAAGTTTCTGTAACATGCATTTCATTAGATCTAGCCTAAATTAGCTCATTTCATGCATTGTTTAATTTCAAATTTGCATTTCCCACATTTCATCTTTCAGGTTGATGCATAATGTAATCATAAAAATACCTTATTTCACATCTAATAATTGCATTTAAGCATTTCATTTTAAGTCATTGCATTACACTTTTCCATAATAGCATGTTTTCTTTCAAACGATGTGGCTTTGATTTGGTTAAAAATGGATTGCATAAATACAACTTTCCCTCTTATGAGTTCAATTTTGATTACACAATGAGGACTTTAAGAAACATGATCAAACCCTTGGTAAAATCCTTAATCTTACATTTCCCATTCATGAGAATGGTAGTGTAGACAATCATCACAATCCTACTTGTTCCTACCCTGACACCTCTCCTATTAGTGACGAAGGTATCTTGGTGAAGGAAGTTACAAGTCTTTAGGGTCTTGATTTTCCATCTCCTCATTCCCCTTTGGAAGATGTTAGACAACAAGAACATGAGATCATAGAAACATTCTTAAACATCGCCTTACCTAGTCTCCATAACCATAACAATCATACTTGTCCATCTCCTAATATCCCTCGATGTAAACAAGATAGGTTGGTGTTCGAAGACATCCCTATTAAAAATTATGAAACCCTTGATCCTCCCTTCCCTAATGCTCCTCTCATTTGGGATAATCTATTTGACAACCATATTGGTCCTTCACTTGATGCCTCCCCCACTTTTGATGAAGCTACTTTACAAACCTCAAACTTAGATGAACATATTACACACTCTCCTAGTAGGGTAGATAACATGGCACAAGAGAATGAGACCTTAGAAACAACCAAACATAAAATAGAGTCTTCTCCTCCTCTCCCCACTATCAATCATCAAACACATTCAACCATTAATAATTCCCTTAGTTGCGATGAAGTTAGTTTGGATGAACCAAGCCTTAATTGTAAAGAACATGAGGTTTTTTGTTCTCCTAAACAATTTCCTTCTATGGAGAATATCATCGTACAAGGAAAAGATAACATTGATAATAATATTATGCCCTTGAAAAGAGATGAAGAGCCTCTGTTAGACTCTCATTCCCCAAGGGATGTTAATATTATTCAACCTCAACTCATCCTTTATCCCCCTTTACACAAACAAACTCCACACAAACCTGAATTCACCCTCTACCCACCTCAAACTAATGTGTCACCACAACCGAGTTATAATACCGTTGCTCATACATATAACACTAGAAATAACCCGCAACTGCCGCAACCAACCCCAAAAACCTTACCTTTTCCTAATCCTATCCCCTCTAGACCTTTCTTACCAGGTCTTCCTATTGGAAAGGAGTACAATCTTGTCGAACAACTAAATAATACTCCTGCTAAGATGTCATTGTGGGATCTTATTCAAGCCTCCCCTCACTATCAACCAATCATCCAAACAACCTTACAACAAGTTCTCATCCCTTCTAATGCACAACCCACTAACATAGTAGCCATGATCCAAGGAATAAATGCTGACATTGTTTTCCACCAAAGTGAACTCCCCCTTTGGAAGTGCAAAAGAAAAATGAATATTTCATGATCATTGCTCGATACAATCGGATAGGGATAAAGAAAACCCTTATTGACAATGGCTCATCCCTTAATGTGTGTAGCATAAACCTTTTGGATAGGCTTCATGTGGATAAATAAAAAATTCAACCCGAATCTTTATCTATTAAGGGCTTTGACAATGTTGAAAAGACACCACTTGGTGTGATCACTTTACCGATTACAGTTGGAGAAGTCACATTGAACACACCAATCCAGGTTATGCCTCATGATATTTCATATAACCTTCTTCTAGGAAGGTCATGGATTCATGCTATGAATGGTGTGCCTTCCACTCTTCATCACAAAATTAAATACATCTACAACAGAAAAGTGTTCACAATCAACACTAATCATGAGCCTTATAGTGTCTTGCAACTTGAGAAAAACAAAGAGAACCCCTTGAACACATTAACACCAACCACACAAGTGGAACCTACACAACAAAAGGATAAACAACAACATAGTGAACAATCCACGAAGCTATTAGCTGATGATTGGGGTTCCTTGGATTTTGAACATGACTTCGTGAGTGAGTATAAGATCATACACAAAAATTCAAATAGGGAAAATGAAAATGTAGAAAACCGTTTGAAAGCATCCACCTCAACCACTTTAGACAAAGAAGCAAACTACACAACAACCTTTGACGAACACAATAACAAACAACCACCCAATTCCAAAGCAATGAAAAATATTTATGGAAAAGGTTATGAGCTTATGAAATAACTTGGATATAGTGGAAAAGGATGTGGTGCTAACGAACAAGGTATCCATAACCCTATCACACAACAAACAACTCATGGTTTTGGCTATTGTCCTGTAATAGAGATCGCCAACCCTTCACCTAACATCAACCTTCTCACACAAAACACTCCTAAATCATCCTTAATAGTCGACCATCCTGAACTCCTCGACACTAGTGGTCTTGAACATCATCCTTTACACAATATGACACAAACAAGAAACTCTTCGCTTAATGTCAATGTCATCTCACAAGAAACTCATAATTTGACTTCGTTAGATTTTACACCCTCCTATAAAGGAGAGAACAAAATCTCACAATCTAAAGAGTCTTTCAAAGATATGACAACTCATACTAAGCAAGATGTTTCTTTCAAGCAAAATATAGGACCACCCTCTACCATTGATCAAGAGGGAATCTTGTCGAGACTCCTCCAAGATCACTTGATCTCTCTCCCTCCAAGAACTCGTAAGAAATGTTATTACAAGACTTCATTCTGTGCATATCATAGAGTTCATGGTCATTCCACTAATGAATGTAAGGCTTTGAGTTGTAAAACACAACATTTTTAGGAGTTTGGTATTATTCCTTTTGTGGGGGAACCTAATTCCTCTAATTGATACCGATTTTCACTCGCCTACATTTCATCAATCATTTTGGCTCACCCTTTTCCTACACTAAGTGGGGCAAGGGGTTAGGTAGCCTTGTCCCCGTATGTCACTTGTAGTTTCCTCCTTTGGCTAGTCGTTAACCTTTCATGAACATATAAGAGCAATCTTGGGATGTGGATGACATGCCTTAAGTTGGCTCCCATGTGACATACTACCTTATTCATGACGTAACTTATCATAAACATATGACTTGGCATAGGGATTTCTGACTAAGCTCCCATGTCCTCTTCTTCTACTTTAAAGCAATTTCTCACAGTACTGGTGTTCGCAACTACTTTAAAGTGGGGGCATACATCACCACTCACATTTCATTATGTGATTTTCTTTTTCTTGTGATTCCCTCTCTTGGACACATTTGGCACAATGTTCCCCAGGATGAGACCTTGCACTTGTCCTCTCTTGGAAACAAGATGAGACTGTTTGCACTTATCCTCTCTTGGAGACATTAAGCATGATGTTCCCTAAGATGAGACATTGCACGAACTAAGAAAAATCCCTTTGAACATTCCTTACACCATATTGCACTTACAATGTCTATGAGTGTCAAGCATACGAAGTTTTTCATACCTCATAGAGCTCGAAGATCTTTTTGTGGCTCCTTATCAAAGTTATCAAGAGGTATAACTTTGGTATGGTTAAGTGGGAAGCCCAACCAGCGGCATGAATTTTCCCCATAGCCACCTATGTGTTTGTGAGCACATATCGGTCGTATGTGTCTCACCTTTTGGGCTTTCTCAACTCGTAGACAATCAGAAGTTTTGTGGCCCCAAAGTGAGTATACTTGGGCTTTCTCACCCGGTGGATAACCATGAGTTTCGTCGCCCTAGAGTGAGTATGCATGTTCTTTTTCAAACAAGCCTAGATCTAATCCACAACGTGTTGGACTAATTGTCAAATCTTGATCCACCCCATTTTCATTTCCTTCTAGTTATTGCCATTGTATGATCATGTATCTTGTCTTGCTATGAATCATTCACCTTGCATGCATCTTTTCATACTTATGTTGGATTGACTTAGGATCTTGGATCCTGGGGGCTTGCACAACCTCCTTTGATCTTTGTCATTCTTTGTCGTCTGCATTGGTACGATTGGACTCTGCTTGAATGACTACTTTAGCAAGAGTTTGAAGCAAGTTCATCCTCTCACTAAAGTGGGGGCTTAATGTGTTGCCAAAAAGTGTATACTTTTCTTGATATGGGAATAATTGATGATAAATTGGATTTAATGAGGCTTTGATTTGGTGTTGTGAGGTATTTACACATCCACACTAGGTCTTGAACCCTTGCAAATTGAATAAAATACATTTATTGATGTCTTGCAAGAGTGTTGTAAGGTGTTGTAACACATCTTCACACTTTTCTAGGACCATAATGTTATATTTCACCTAAATAACCTTACCAAGACCTATTTCAAAGTGTTATAAAGTCTTGTAACAAACTTTCACACTTTCCTAGGCTTGTCATCAATATTTACACGTCTTATGCTTTAAATGGCCCCTTTATGCACTTATAGGCCTTAATTAAGTGTCTTGCTGAAGAAGAACCTGATAAACAACATTTAATACATTTTAATCTCTGACATCCACTAAAAATTTCCCAGGTGGACTAAGTCGCCACCTTGGGAAACTTAGTCCCATGTAGCACAAAAATCAAAATTAATTATAATTTTTTCGGGCTTTTATTCCTTAAGATCTAAGGTCGACCTGTGATGAGGTATTTTCAGTAATTAATGCATAATTTTGTATAAATATAGGGTTTTCCCTCTCATTTTGGCCTAATTCATTCACTCCTCTTTCTTTCATCATTCATCTTCATTATTCTTCTCAAGCAAGCTAGGGTTTTATCATTGCAAGTCATCATGATAGCTTCCAAGGACATTCAAGGGTAGATTCTTCACATTTTGCTACAAAAATTCAAGATCAAACATCATGGCAAGGTACTAACTCCATTGTTGCATGCTTCATTACATTCTTTCTTCATTTGGTTTAATTACCTAAAAAGGGGTTTGACTAAGGCAAACCCCCATGTCCTAGCATCCAACATTTCTTCTTCTTGTCTTGTGTGTTTGAAGATTTAGGAACTTTAAGGGTTTGGAGATCATTAAAGAAAATATTGAAGACTTGTTGAAGCCATATCCTTGTTGACTAGGGAAAAAACCTACATAAAAAGACATCCGCAGGCCGAATTTTGTAGTTTCAGGTTTGAATACTTGGAGGGGCAGAAAATGCAGGTTGAGATCTTCTATTTCCATTTCTGAATTTTTAGAGATTCAGAAGTGGACTGAGTCGCCACTAGTGGTGGATTAGTTCCACTGAAGTTTTTTTTTTTGAGATTTTTGTAGATTTGGATACCCATTTTGCCGAAACGGGTTTTTGAGTAGTCTTCCTAAAACTGGGACTAACTCGCCCAACCTGACATAAGTGTCCCAGTTGACTTCTGCAACAATTTCATCAGGATTCTAGACCTTCATGCCATCTTTTTTCAACCTCCAGGTGCACCTTTCTGATTATGTTTTGTTATTTCATCTCTTACTTGCAGTCTTAGGCATTTTTGCATATCATAATGTGTTTTCCAACACTTCACATTTCTTAGGTTTTGCATTATTAAATCGTTTCATTTTCATATCAGAGCATTAGAGCATCTTAATTAGACATAATACATCTCATTCACATTAACTTTGAGTGTAGACATTAGTATTTTGGCCCATCTCTCTCCTTTTAGGTGGAAAACCCTAGAAGTGCAAGAAAGCATTAGGGTGCCAAAATCATCGTTTACAATAAGAAATTTTATTTTTTTCTCCTACTTATATCTCCCAAACTATCTCCAAGAGTTAGAATAGAAAAATCAGAGTGAAACCGCATCTCGAAATAGAAATTCTGATCCATTTTCGAGCTCCAAAGAAAAGCCTGAAAAACAGTATCCAAAACTGCTCCAAACTACATGAGAAAGATATAAACTTTTTATCTCCAATAAGTTGATCCAAAAGAGTAACAAAATCAAGCCCAAACTGACTCAAAGTTGAAAATAGAAGGTTTAGTTTGTTCATCTTTTTCCAATTTCACCCAAGAACTCAAACTCAGAAATAGAAAGATCCACTCAAGTGCACCAATAAATTGCATTTAAATAACAATTAATTAAGAAATTTATAGGAGCATTACTTAATCAATGTTTAACAATTTCACAGTTTCAGAATTACAATATAGAAAGCTCCATCTTAGTCTTGAGTTTTACAATTTGGCTTTATAGGGCATGGAATGCTATCACTAATGGATGGTTTCTATGGATATGATCAGATAAAGATATATCTCGATGTTCAACATAAAATGACATTTACTTGTGCATGGGGGACCTTTTGCTAGAATTTCATGCCATTCGGTCTAAAGAATGCAAGAGCAACCTATCAACGAGCAATGACTACAATATTTCATGATATGCTCCATACAACTATGGAAAATTATGTGGATGACATACTAGCGAAGTCCATCAAAAGAGAGGACCATTTGACCAACCTTGCAAAAGTGTTTGATAGGCTCGAACAGTATAACTTGAGGATCAATCTGAAAAAGTGTGTATTCGGAGTAACATCCATAAAACTACTAGCATACATAGTATCAAGACGAGGCATCAAAGTTGATCCTACAAAAGTAAAAGCTATACAAGAGATTCCTCCTCCAAAGACATTAAAGAAGCTCATAATTTTATAGGGGAAACTACAGTGCATCGGGTGATTCATCACACAATTGGTAGACAAGTGTCACCCCTTTACCCATCTCCTACATAAAGACATCACATTCAAGTGGGATGGTAGATGTGATCAAGCATTCCAACAAGTCAAGGAGTATGTACTCACTCCTCAAGTACTAATTCCACCTATTCTAGATAAAGAATTGATACTCTATGTGTCTACAACACAAGCAGCATTAGGAGCTCTCCTAGCACAACTTGATGATAATAATAAGGAAAGAGTGGTATACTACTTTAGCCGAACATTGGTGGGATACAAATTGAACTATTCACCCATAGAAAGAGCATACAGTCTCTGTTGTCTTCATGACATAGAATTTGAGACACTATAATTTGAACAGACAAGTAAAGCTAATCTCAAAAGTAGATCCACTAAAGTACCTATTAGCAAAAGCGGCTCTAACAGGAAAAATTACTAAATGGGTGATGATTCTGAGAAAGTTTGACATAGAGTACATAGACAAGAGAGCATAAAAGGATAGCGGACTAGCTAGTAGAAGCACCAATAGAAGATCACCAGCCTCTCATAAGAGACTTCCTAGATGAAAGCATATTGCTAACAGAATAGACAAGTCGTTGGACCTTGTATTTTGATGGGTCCCACACTCAACACGGCTCAAGAGCAGGTTCTCACACCATAGGGAGATAGTATACCTATGGCCTACATAATTGATTTCCCATACACAATTAACATCTCAGAGTATGAAGCACTAATCACAAGACTGAAAATGGCCATCAAATGGAGGATTAAAGAACTATAGGTTTATGGAGATTCTTAGCTAGTAATTAGGCAAGTAAACGATGAGTATCAAACAAAGGATGATAAGCTAATGCCATATAAGAGAATGGTGGATAGTTTCAAGCAATATTTTGTCACTATTAATTTTGAACAGGTTCCTAGGATCAACAACATAGCAACCGATGCAATGGAAATGACAGGTTCACTTCTTGATATTCCTCATAACATTTCTAAGTATGAATTCCTGGTGGAGCAACTACTAGTACCATCATTTGATATCCTGGAATTAGAACTAGTGTGTGTTGTTGTTGGTCCTAACTCACCATGGTATCATGATACATTTGACTATATCTAGCATGGTATCATGCCGCCTCACCTGACAAACACCCAAAAGAAAACCTTTTCCCATAGGACTTCCCGGTTCACAGTCATAGGAGACACCTTATATCCTCAAAGTTTAGAAGGTACTTTACTCTAATGTCTCAAGATGCAAAAGAAGCAAAAACTACCCTACAAGAGGTACACGAAGGCGTTTGTGGTTCTCACTCTAGTGGACCTAACCTAGCACAAAAGTTACTAAGAATGGGATACTATTGGCACTCTATGGAACGAGAAGCTATTGCTTACACCACAAAATTTCATCAATGTCAGAGCACAGTGACCTCATTCACACACTAGTATAGGAGCTAAGACCTATTGCGACACCATGGCCTTTTTCGTAGTGGGGATTAGACTTAGTAGGTAAGATCTCTCCCACTTCCTCAAATGGAAATAAGTTCATTATTACCACAATAAAACACTTCATGAAGTGGACAGAAGCAATTCCATTAACCTACATCACCAGTAAATAAATATCAAAGTTCATCTTGAATTATCTGATATGTCAATATGGAATTCCCCAAACCATCATGACAGACAAGGGGACCCCATTCAAGAACCAAGATGTCAAAGAACTTTGTTCCAAGTTCTCTATCCACCAAATTTTCTCCATGCCCTATTACCCCCATGGAAATGATCAGGCAGAAGTGTCTAACAAAACCATCCTAAAGATACTAAAAAAGACTGAACTAATGATGTCGACCATGATTGGCATCTACAACTGAACCTAACCCTATGGGATTACCAAAGTAGTATTCGTACACCTATAGGTGCCACACCATTTTCCTTGGTTTACAGATCAAAAGTTGTCTTACCTATCGAAGTTGAAATCCCTTCATTGTGAATCTCACTAAAAGGCATGGTCAATAATGAAGAGTATCAAGTATCCAGATTGAATAAGTTGGAACTCCTAGATGAAAGGTGTTTGAGAACGTTAAACTATCTGTAGGTCTATCAGAATTAGCTCAAACAAAGCTATAATAAAAGGATCAAAAACAAAAAAATTCAGATTGGTGACTTGGTACTCAAAGAGAATCAAAAGGTATGACTGAATCAAGATGAAAAAGGTAAGTTTGAACCCAACTGGTTAGGTCCCTTCATCATCACAACAAGCTATGGCTTCAGAGCCTATCAATTGGCTACTCCTAAGGAAGAACCTTTAGATGAACCATTGAATAGAAGCCACCTTAAGAAGTTCTATACTTGAAACATGTCAGAATACCCCAGGAAAAAGGGTAAAAATCCAAAAAAATTGAAAAGGTAAAAAAAAAAAAGTTCTTTAAGTGAAAACCACTTTATGGCCCTTCTAAAACAAGTACCATAGTGAAAACCTGGAAAACAGGCACTATGTTTGAATAAGACTTGCATCACTATCTATCAACACTATCTAAAGCATCCACCCATTCGTTCAATAATAAAACATGTGTCCAACCATGGATTGATGATTGATTAAGTATTGAACCTTGTTGCACAATCAACGCCCATCTCTCTTAGCGAAGGTAATCCTATCTTGAATTAGGGGAAACCTCTTGAAAATAGTAGAAAATTAGATTCTTGTGCATCCTATCATGGTCAAAAAAACAAAAATAAAAAAAATCTAGAAAATGAACAAAAATCAAAACATAGTAAAAAAAAATCAAAATATCAAAACATGTTATGCTCTGAGTCACAATAGTCGAACTACGTGGTATTTGTGTGTACAACATAGGTAAGGCTTATCAGCCCCTAAGGCCTTAGGTCAGTCCCCTTAGGTGTTTATCATGCTTTCTTTCAAAACACAATCAAAAAATTCAAAATCCAAAAACATTAAAAACACATAAAAGATCAAAAACATGTGCATATCAAACCAAGCAAACTATGAGCCTCTACGTGTACAATGTAGGCAAGGCTTATCTTTGATGAGCCCTTGAGGCCTTAGGTTAGTCCCCTAAAAAAAAAAAAAAACATCATATAAACTCAAAAAATCAAAAAGGTCCTACCTCCATCATCACCAAACGGCATAAACTTTTCATCTATAATAAACAAATTGTCACATTCACCCTTTGACAACACAAACAATAAACAAGGCAAACATCAAAATAAAAAATTCCAAAGAATAGATCAAAACAATAAGACAACTATCAAGTGAAAGCAATGCCAAAGTGTCAACTATCTATCTATTTGACAACTCACCAACAACATCCTAACATATTCCTTAACGGATTTGTTCCTACAATAGACATCACCAACACCATATAATAGCCTAAAATCTCAAAACATATATGGCAAGTGATATTGCAACATTGTTTATCTTTTTATAGTCTTATCTTTTTTTGATTTATCATAATACCACATTCCCAAGATCTCTTGAGGATGTCCATAAGGATTTAGAGAAGAAGGAATGGTGGTATTAATTGTTGATTTTTGTTAGTTTTGTTTGTAAGATATTTTTGTGATACTGCCATGATGAATACTTGCTTTTTTTGGTGTATGGAAGTTGTTTTGAGATGATTCATGTAGCGGTTGCATGTTAGGTATTTCATACCTCTCTGTGTAACTAGTCCGAAAAGTTTTAACACAATTCCACCATATATCCTAACAAGGTTTTTGTATGTAAATAGTACATGAGAAATAATATTCTTTGAATGGTGAGTCAAAGTCTACGCAAGGGATACAAAGTCACCTTGGTTATCAATACCCTGGTACATCATATTTGTTTGCTACATCAAAAAGGATTGTTAAATATATGAAGCCTCTATGCAAAGCAAAAACAACTCATCAATAACTAACAACATCAAATTTCTATCCATCATCCAAACGTTTCTTCTAACTAACATCCATCCTGCATCACAATAAATTATTAGTACCACATGCATCCTACATCCACAATTTCGTCAATGCATATCATGATGATAATAAAGTAATAAAAAAATCATGCATCATGTATAATTGAATACAGATAACAAAAATAGGATATCATCAACATCATCCATCATATACATAATAAAAAAATCATATATCATATATCATATAGATATATTGATCATCCATCCATCCACATCATATGCATACATCAAAAAAGTACAAAAAAACATGTATAAAGCATACATCATCATCCATAATCATCACATAACACATAAATGAAGTCGAATTGAATGTTCATGTATGTCTTATATATATCATCATAAAAAATGAGAATGTAAGGTACATCATCATATATAAAACATGTGTGATATCATATTACAAAAAAATACATATATACGAGGCCTTAGCTAGACCGATGAATGTATATACAAGATCATGTCTACATTATCAATTCATTATAAAAAACTGCCTATGGATTATTATTGAAAGTCATCCTTATGGTTTACTAAAGGGAAACCACTTAAGAGAACTAATTTACTCCAAACGATCTTACTACGAAAGGGGTATTATTACTATTTTTATGTAAGTGGACAACTTAACTCTATAATAGAACTAACAGTCTTAAAATCTTACTATTACAAAAATGAGAGCTAATTGAACACACACTTATAATGCTTATAATAATCAATTACTATCTTGTTTGATTTATGATTTATGTTTGGCATATATTATCGAAGTGAGAAAGTAACAATAGATTTAAGATAACAATAGTGGTACTTAAACATGAAATTGAGATTGTATTGATCTTCCTTTGCATACATAAATACATAATTTCCCAATTTTAAATTTTAAATATATATTTTGTAATGTCAACTATACTAATTTCCTCTAAAATAAGATACTCAGTGATTTTAGTTTTTTCCCCTCTTCAATAATTTCATTTTCTTTACATGATTCATGAACCAACAATTTATTTATTTTCTTTATTTGTTTACCTATAATTTTATTGTCTTGCACAAAACACGTACATGTTTTGGCTTGCAAGAAACACATACGTGTTTTGGCTTGCACAAGACACGCACGCGTTTTGGGTACGCGTTTTGGCTTGCACATTTCGGCTTGCACAAGACACGTATGTGTTTTGGCTTGCACAAGACACGTATGTGTTTTGGCTTGCACAAGACACGTATGTGTTTTGGCTTGCACAAGACACGTACGTGTTTTGGCTTGCACAAGACACGTACGTGTTTTGGCTTGCACAAGACACGTACGATTTGGCTTGCACAAGACAAGCTTGCACAAACACGCACGCGTTTTGGCTTGCACAAGACACGTATTTGCATTTTACGCGGCTTGCACAAAACACGTACGCCGCTTTGGCTTGCACAAGACACGTATGCGTTTTGGCTTGCACAAGACACGTACGTGTTTTGGCTTGCACAAGACACGTATACGATTCCGCTTGCACAAGACACGTACAGGTTTTGGCTTGCACGAAACACGTACAGGTTTTGGCTTGCACAAGACACGCACGCGTTTTGGCTTGCACAAGACACGCACGCATTTTGGCTTGCACAAGACACGCACGCGTTTTGGCTTGCACAAGACACATATGCGATTCGGCTTGCACAAGACACGTACAGGTTTTGGCTTGCACAAGACACGTATAGGTTTTGGCTTGCACAAGACACATACGTGCTTTGGCTTGCACAAGACACGTACGCACTTTGGATTGCACAAGACACGTGTGTGCTTTGGATTGCACAAAACACATGCATGCTTTGGCTTGTACAAAACACGCATGTGCTTTAGATTGCACATAACACGTACACACTTTGGATTGCTTTGGCTTGCATAGAACATGAATGTATTTTAGCTTGCATAGAACACAAATGTATTTTGGCTTGCACAAAACACAAACACATTTTGGCTTGCACATAACACAAACATGTTTTGGCTTGCACAAAACATGGACGCGTTTTGGCTTGCACAGAACACAAACGTGTTTTGGCTTGCACAAAACATGGACGCATTTTGGCTTGCACATAACACAAACATGTTTTGGCTTGGACAGAACATGAACACATTTTGGCTTGCAAAAAACATGGACACATTTTGGCTTGTAGAAAACATGGACGCATTTTGGCTTGCAGAAAACATGGGTGCATTTGGCTTGTAGAAAACATAGGCGTGTTTTGGCTTGCACAAAACACGTACTCATTTTGGCTTGTACTTAGGCTTGGATGGTTCATTTGCCTCATTTTCACATGATTTTCTTCTCCATTCTCATTTTTCGACTTGCTTGTCATCAGGTTTACACATTATAAATCAATTCTTAATAAAATTACCATCAAAATTTCACATGTCTTCTAAGCTTTGTAATCATATAATTTTCTTTAGATTAGAACTACATTAACACATTTGTTTTTAAATTTTTTCACTAATGTTTTCATAGTTATCAGAAACATATGTATTGACTTTTTTAATAACTTTTGACCTACTTGTCCAAATTTTAAAAAATATGATATTGTTCGACACTTCATTCTTTAGACATTGATTTTTTTTGCATTTTCAATTATTTTGGTGCAAGTTATGCGACGTGCATGCTCAGTGATGTGATTTTTAGGATGCATCTACTTTGAAAAATCATAAAAAAATACTCAATAAAAATTTACAAAAAAAATATACAACTTCTAGTACTCTCTCTTCACTATATTTCTACTAATGAGTTTTTGAAAATACTAAATGCAACTAAAAAAATTGATGGCCACGTGCACCAGACACTATGTTATGTTTTTATGAAAAATAGGAACAAATTTATGTGTGCGACTTCGCATTTGATCCTCTTAATCTTATCTATTTTTGAAAAACTTTAGTAGTTTAGAAACTAGATTCGGAGTACTACAATTCTTGCTCTTTTGGTATCTTCAAATATTGAATGCATGAATCTCAAATTACTCCCCCAAGTTCAGGTTTAGTTGATTTCAGAATAAAATCAACCACTTTTGACCCCCTTTTTGTGCTCCATCTTGGTGCACTTACCCATGATTTTTCCAACAAGTTTAAATACCCCACATATTAATCTTGAAAGATTTTCTACTTTGACATATAAATGCATAAGAAAAATAATTTTGATACAAACCTTGGATACAAACTAAGTAAGACTTGGTATAAAGAATAATAAATGTGAACCCAAGAATTCTTTGAATCCTCTAAATCACTCTTGAAAGAAAAGTGGAGACAACACGTAAAATGACAATGTTCAAAAGGAATTTCTTGGATAAAAGTTCAAAGTTGTGTCACTTTTATAGAGGAAATAACCAACGCTAATCTAAGGTCTTTTAACATGAATCACTAGAAAGTGATATATATGCTTTGAAGTATGAAATGATGTAAACTAATTCAATGTATATATTTTTAGTGTATTTTATTTGAATATATTTTTTAATAAAATTGACATTATAATTTAATTAGTAATAAAATATTAAAATGAAGTTAAATGGGATGTCACCCTTTATTTTTTTCTTCAATTTTTTTATATGTATTTATAACTTAAAACTTCAGTGCATGGATTTTTTTCTTCCATTTTGATAAATATTTTTAAATAAATATTAAAATTTGAGTGAATTAAAAATAAAACTTGTTCAATGGGACATCACCTTTTGTGTTGACTATTTATTCAAAATAGAATAAAACATATTATTTTAACATCAAATTTCTTCTCTAATGCATCATAGTTTTTGAAAATTTAATAAACTTTAGTTTTTTTATTAGAGAGAAAATCAACCTTATATTTAGGTGTTGATGACCTACTTTTAGGGAAAAAAAAAAATGAAAAATGAAAAAAATCAAACTATTAGAAAAATTATATTTTTGAAAACTACACTTACATATTTACAAAAGGGTATTTTTATATTTAGAAAATATTATTTACATGAGTCTAGAAGTTGTTGACACTTGAAATTTTCTGAATAATTTATTTTTTTGGCAAATTGGCCATAGAATGGTGCTACATATGTATTTATTGGACACTTCTAGTACTTCTAGTTGGAAAATTTTAGACCCATCACTAACTTAGCTAGAACGAATCTAACTAGACCATATGCTTGAACAAAATTTATTTTTAGTTAAAAATGCTTCAATTCACTTGTGTTGATAAATTGACCAAAAGTGTGACACAATTTTAAACTTTTGCCCCTTTTATATTGATTTACTAAAAAATATTTATAGTCATCATAGAGATTTGACACAAATAAGACTATTTTTACATTAGAAAACATTAGATATAATATGAGTCTACAACATGACTTGGATTAGCCTCAACACTTCAAAGCTTTCCCAAAGCATGAAGAGAGATTGCCCTTTTGATGTTGAATGAACTTATATTTATATAACTTATCTTCACTTAAATCCATGTATGAAAATTAGTTAGGATCAAATATCATTAATGTTGAAATATCCATTTAAAACTGGATATCATTAATATTTTTATAAAATGAACTAACATCTTAAAATCTACTGATATAGTGACTTGGAGCTTGCATGAAAAAAAATTATCATCATAAAAATCCATTGCATTAAAAAATATGGTGTTCTTCATCCTCCACTACTAAAAGTACATTTGAGTCCATGCTATTATGGTGGATAATTATTTCTAGGTAGGAAAAACCCTTCTAAATTAATTGTATCATCAAATATGGTCGTCAATGGTGCTTTGGGTCATGTTTGGAGGCATGTGTGAGTAAACAATGTAAAATATAATAGTTTTAGAGTTTAAAGTATTGAGAGTCAAGGATAATTCATAACCCATGCTAGTATTAGGGTGTCAAGGATCAAGGGTAAATCATACTTCATGCTTCAATCAAATAGGTACAAGGATCACCATAACTCTAAATCTAAAATGGAAAATGAAGGAAGTTATTAGAAATCAAGGATCAAACGTATCAAGGAATTCATCCTTCAAGATATGTGAATTGGGGTAAGTCCAAATGTGCAATATTGGTGACATAACATAGTGAAAAGTGTTGAGAATCGAGGTTTGGAGATAATTAATACCTAATACCACATTAAGAGTATTCCTACATCTTTGACTCTGGAGTGAAGAATATATAAGGAAATGTTGGAAATCAAGGATAAAGGATACCAAGGAAAATGTATTGAGGCAAAGGTATGGTTAAAAATTCAACACTAAAAGATAATATAGGAATCGAGGAATTGAGTTTCGAAAGGAAAGAATTTTGGAAGATAAAGTTCAAAACTCTAACAAATTGGACTTGGAAAATTTTATATTTTCCTTGGACATTTTGAATTTTGAAACAAATTAGGGGGAAAGAGAGTTTAAAAGTTTTAGGGTTCATGGTTTAGAAATACTGAGAAATGAATATTTAGGGAACGGGATAGCCAAAACTCTTGTTAGCATAGTTAGTTGTTATATTATATTGTTTAAATTACCGCAGGTATGTGGTTATGCTGCCAGTTATGATGCAGTTGTTGAACTTGATGCTGCCAGTTATGATGTGGTTGTTGAATTGTTTTCTCCTATATAAATAATATTGTCTTTGTTCATCAAGTGTTCACCTTCATATGGTATCAGAGCAGGCAATGATAACTGTTTTTACTTGGCGTTTGATATAAATTTGTTGTGCGCAGGGAGAGGAGGCATGGCGTTGAAATCTGTAGTGAACACATGAGGTACGGAGGTGTTGAGGGACTCGAACTCCAACTGAGCGAAGGTTTGAATGCATTTGTTGTGCTAGACAAGGTAATAAGATGTTGAGGGAGCCAATGTATTTGAAAATAGATCTCACTTGGCCAAAATGGTAATGCTGACATTCAACATCACACTTGCTACTACTTTTAGTGTTTTCTTCTTCATTCTCAATGCTCGGGACGTTTAAGGACACAAAATTTTGAATGATGCTCACCTATATTGGTTCACTTTTAACATTGGTTATATTCATTTTATTTTTCAAAAACACCATCCTTCTATTTTATAAACACCCAAGTCGCAAGTTCCAATCTCCAAGGTGAAATGTACTCAAGATCTCTACAAAAGATCAGCATTTAATGCAGGAGTCAATGATCAAATCTATTTAGATATTTGGCTAATACGATGAAGGAACCAATAAATGCAAGTATTAGGGTTTCTTCAAATAAATTCATGGACACCAATTAATCTGAGTCTCAATCTCAAAAGTAGAAAATAGCAAAGAAATAATCAATTGGAGACACCAAGATTCACATATTGGTGAGACTGTGCTTCTAGAGTTTCCCTGTCCGAAGAAGAGTGCTCTATACAGTGCTTTGATCCCCTCACATTGATTAAAAGTCTAGAGAATAGTTTGAAATGTAGCTATGTATTCATATTGGTTTAGAGAATGTGAATTTGTTTGGCCTGTAATCTTGGTATTGAGTTAGTTTCAACTTTAGAGTGATAAAAAAATTTATATTGAAAATCATGTTAAACAAATTGCAAATAGTGATATGAGGAATATATTTTCTCGAAGTTTGATTTTATTAGGTAAGTGTTTTGGATTTAATGTTCATATTTGGAGAATGAAAATTCAAATGCAATTAATGAATAAAAATTTATAGGGAATAGTAAGCGGAAAAAAAAAATCCACCTATAGATGCAAAGAAGTTATTGGATTGGAATAGTAAAGATGATAAAGCCAAAGCTATTACTGGTCTTGCTCTTTCCAACTCTAAATTACATCACATAGATTTAGAAAAATCATTAGTGGAAGTTTGGGATAATCTAAATCAATTATTTAGAGCAAAAGCACTTAATGTAATTTTTTCCCTAAAACTTCAATTATTCAAGTTCAAAATGGAAGATGGAATCACAATGTCAAATCACATAACTAATTTGAGGTCTCTCATTAGACAGTTAGTAGAATTCAAGGCTCCAATTGGTGATGATGATTTTAAAGCTTTCTTGTTAAATAATTTTCCTTCAAAATACAATAATGTTATTTTTACACTCAATCAAATAACTTCTCAAACTTTAGAAGATAGGATTTCAACCTTTTTAGTAGAAAAAAAGAGAACAAATGTAGGATATACAAAAATGTATCCTCAACAAGAGAATGCATTACATTCTCAAAGTCATAATAAAAGGCCAGGTACAATAAATTAATTTTTTTTACTATAAGAAAAAAGGTCACACAACTTGGTCTTGTAGAACTCAAGCCAGTGATGTTCTTAAAAGAAAACTCACAAATCAATCAAATGAATGTAACTTAGTTTGTATTGAGGATGAGGATCCACCAAATGTTGATATTACTAAGAATAGATTCATACTTTGAGCCATCACATTGCAAATTGGTGGTATCAAAGGATGGAGGAATTTCCATCATCTCAAATTAGCTTCTCACTTTGAAATGGTGCTTTGTATGAGAAGCATTTTTCTTTCTTTCTTTCTTTCCTTGTTGATGTTAATGGATTTCAAAAATATATATTGTGAAATTTGAATTTTAGAGACAAGTAAGAGATTTGGTGTTAAGCTCAATATGAATTGTTCTCCAATGAGTTTACAAGAATATGATCGAGAATTATACCCTTCTAAGAGTCATCAAACAAATTGATGGAACTTTTTCGCAACTCAATATAGATTGTTGTCAAATAATTCAGGAATTAGTGATTTGAGAGTTTGGGAAAACAATAGTCCAAGAACTCAAGAATTCAGCTCAAAGCTACACCCTTTCAAGGGTCACAAGATAGCTTGATGGATTTCCACCTAATTCAAGATTTTTTCTTCAAAGGAAGATCTTCTCAAGAATGTACATTTATTTTATAATCAACAAATTTTGTTATGTAAGTGTTAAGGGGGTCCCTTAGCAAGGTGAAATAGAGATTTTAGGGGTACTTTTGCAAGAACAATGCAATAAGGGGGGAATATTAAGATAGTGATTATATTACATTGTTTAAATTACCACTGACTATGTAGTTATGCTACTAGTTATGATGTGGTCATTGAACTGTTTTATCGTATATAAATATTATCTTTGTTCATAAAATAATATATCCATTATTCACCTTCAACTTTGAATTCAATAAATTAGTGTATGGATCAAGGAGTCTATAATTAGGAGTTGAGAGTGCTTCTTATGAGGTACTCAAATAAGAAAAAGTGTGAAATTGTGATCTTGATGAGGTACTTAGTGAAAAGAGTCAAGGATTAGAGTTTGAGAGTGTGAAGAGAATGGTACTTTAATAATGGTAAGTATGAAACTTTGTCGCATAAAGGAATTCAAGGTAAAGGGTCATGGTTTTGGATTGGGGGTTCCAAGGAAAATTCATTCTGGTAAGTGCATGTCCCAAACTTTGACATAGAAAAGAGCTTAAGGAAAATGATTGAGGTTTTAGAGTTTAGATGAAAAGGCATGATGGTAAGGAAAATTTTGACAACCTAAGAAAGATAAAGGAACAATTTGGAGTTGGGGATGGAAAGGTATACCAAGAAAGAAAATTTTGAAATGGATGAGGGGGAAGGGAAATTCTAAAATTCTAATGTAATCTATGTACACACTTAAGAATTTGAACAACATAACCCCTCACACTTATAATTTTTGAGATTTTACAACATCCAATACATTAATAAGCACACATAAGATGAAAAAGGATAATTTTTAGGAAAAATTTGATAAATGATAAACTAACTTTAACTCTCTCACATCAATTATAAATGGTGAATTACAACAAGTAATTTGCAACAAGATAGGAAAGGACTTCAACTTTTTGGAAATTTGAGGCATTTCAAATAGGGCTTCAAAAAAGTGCATACTCTTGTTTCCTTAGGCTTAGTTTGGCCAATTGTGATCCTTAATATAGTCATACTTTCAAAATCTAATTTTATTGTTCATCTAATCATCAAAAGATATCAGTTAGATTATCAAACTACAAAAAGAAATATTTCCTTCATTATTATTGTTTACCATAGACCTAATACTAGAGGAGAATATATTGAATGATTATGCATCTTCACATAGTGATATTAGGAATTGAAATTTATTCAACATATGATTAAATATATTATATAAAATTATAAAAATAAAATTGAATAATAATAATAATGTTTAAACTCCAAATATCAAAAAAATGCAAACTATCACAAGAGTACTAGCAAGGGAAACCATGTCAATATGTTTGGTTAGTTTCAACATGTGGCTTTATTGCACGATTGTTAAGTTACAAGAATAATAGAAAAATTGATGATCCAACTATAAAGTTTTTATTTGGAAAATAAATAGAAAATAAGAGAAAGACATGAAATATAGTAATATTTATCTAAAATTGAAAACTATAGCAAATAAACCCAAAAAATAGAGCAATTTGCATTACATAGTAATGGTGTGTTCATTCCATCCTTACCATTTTTTTGGAATTGGGATTTCACAACCAATATTTTATGAGGATGTATTGGTCATTTGATATAAACACTTTTGTCAAAATTGATAAATTAAATTTCTTAGCATCAAAATTTAATTCCTTGATAATTATTTTTAAATATTTCATGCTTATATTTTTTACTTACTCTATATAAGTAAATTTATAGCTAAAAAATGTCAAGAACAATCTTCATACCATAATATAATTTTTATGGCACCGCTATGTTAGAAAAAAATCCTTCCATAAATTCTATACCTTTATCAACATAATATGGTATCTTAAATTTACAATGTGGAAGTTCATCCTAGAATTATCACATGCACTTGCTTATCCTTTGGATGAGAAAATATTATGTTTCCCACTTATAGCATGGCAGCAACTATGATTGTCTCTTCTAAATTATTTATTTGATAAAATTAAGTTAATTCAACATCCTCCAACAACTTTAGAGTACCAAGATAAGGAAGTTAAAAAACTATGTTTAATCCAACATCCTTTAGGAACCTCCTAACATTGTTCCATTCCCATTTCTTCTGACGTACATGTTTAGGTTTACACAAATTGAACCAAGGTCCATTTTTATGTGACCATCATTAATCTTGAGGTTGAAGTGATTAAAGTATTTTAGCTTAAAGTAATTAATCTATCCCAACAAATCTCCATGGATTTCACATTTTTGTGTTCTTTGTATGGGACTTAGTTTTAACTCCTCGCTAGATTTTGCATCAATCACATCTTGGACACCATCTTCTTGTGTTGACTACATCTTACAACTTTTTCATCATTAAACCATGTTATTCTACAATAATGTCTTCAACTTCTTAAATGTAAGAGACATGTGTAATTTATTTTACAGTGTTCTACTCAGAAAAAGAAAAGAAATAAATTTTCTATGTTTATGCCCAATAATGGTGTATAAAAATGAGCTTGCAGAAATTTCACTATTAACTATACATGATTTTTTTAATTTATGAAATATATGTTGATTTTTTTTCCAACCTCTTACCTCTCAAAAAACCTTGGGAATTGTGGAATGAAAAGATGTAATAATCCAACTAATGGTTTTATAAGAAACATCAAGTTTGAAAATGGTGTCAAATTAAATTCACAAATACTATATGAAAACTACACAATTATTGCCTATAAATCAACATTATCAATGCACCAAAAGAAATTGAAACTCTTGCAAATTATATAAATTATATGAAACTATTTATTATAATAGAACATTTGAGCTATTATAAAATACAAAACACATACAAAAACAATAAAATAAAAATTGGAATGAATGTCACCAAAAATCACACCCAAACAAAAAAAAGAATTCTAGCTAGTCAACACCCAAGTTGCACAAATTACACCAATCATCTCTTGAAAACTTTTTATTAATTTAAATATAATGACTACAAAAAGAGGGATTGTTATGACCTTCCAATATATCAACAACAAAAAATATAATCTGGAGTAAATCATAAAACTCACACCCCACTAGATCACACACATTGCCAACAAACACACTGAATCTCTCCAATCTTCACCATAAAAAAAAAATGGTATCCCCAACTCCTAGAAATGATCTTGTATATAAAAATATCAGTACCAACAAGAGTCCCATCAACATCAAAAATATTTAAAATTAATATTGATCTTATAACGAAATTGAGTGGTTTCTACAATATAAATCTCAACATTACATTGTCAATATCTCACCCAAACAAACTACAAATCTCACACCTACACATAAAAACTAACTATAATTTATTTACACAATCAAATGAAGCTCCATTATACTCCCTGAGTGAGAATACCCTCCATAATCAAAGGGGTTTTATCCTTTGACCCTCACAACTCATGTGCTTTCATCCACAAACTATAATCTCCTATGGCTTTTCATTTATAGAAGATAATTTCATAACAAGAAGTTCATACAATACAAGAATTGTGAAGTTAAACTGGGAAAAGATCCTGAAATATGACTTTATCTACAAATAAATAGAGGAACAAATCCATATTCCCTTCTCTTGAAAAAATAAATAATATACTAAATTGTTTTCATCATTTTCCCTCCAAAAAATCTCACGATTTCATCTATTGCAAGATTCTTTACCAAAATTAAGCAACAACTCCCCACATGCAAGTTATCATAATAATTGTCAAAGAAACTTCTAATAATTGATTTCCACCTAAACTCAGAGGTTACAAACCTCATAAGAAGTACCATGCTCTTGAGAAAATACTACAAATTATTAATATTAAATCAATTATTTGACACCTTTTATCAAAAATAAGAAAATAAATTATTCGAGTCCAAGTAATCAATTTTCAATATATGATATTTCCCAATTTCCATACCTTACATAAAGGAAAATATTTGGAATGGGATAATATCTCCTTAAAAATAAATTAATTAAAAAGGGGACATGACAAAAGACATTCTTTTATAATTAAATTTAATGCATTTTAATTTCTCTAAATGTTAGCAAACATACCATAAAAATAACTAATTGCCGTGAGCCTCAAGCATGTCAACCACAAAAGACATGTAAAAATAATTCAACACCCTTCAAAATGGTAGCAATGTGACACCTCAACCACTAGGTCTATGACAAGCATGTTGACAACACATATGCAAGCATGTATCATCATTAGGTGTATTCAATTTAATTTCCATGTAAATAATTGTTGTTGACAAAGATGTCCTCACTCAAAGTGATATTTCTATACCAATGTGGATAAAACTTTCTTGAAAAATCATAGGATGTGCACATAACAATATTTTGGCACAAGCACACAAAAAAATTTGTGAGCAACTACAATATGCAAAACTACTTGGTCCTATTTTGATAGAGAGGAAGGATTTGCACCATTAACAAACCTTCCTCCACAACATATGATTTGGTGAAAAAATGATAAACTATAGTTTTTCATTTCACATGCCAAGAATTTGGTATAGGTAACTGTGTGAAAGTGTGAAGCAACCACTTCATGAACCAAAAATCTTCTTGGAGTGTTCAATGTGTCTAAATAACTTTATCACACAATGTCTTGTGTTTCATTAATGTTATACATTTTTTGCATCCTAATAGAAAAGATCAATATTCACAGAGTTAGATGCTTCAAATCAAAGAGAAGAATGCTCTACAATTATTTTAATGCCTACATAATGTTATTTGAATGGCCGTAAAGGGCCTACAATTATAAAAAGGGTGCAAAGCCTCAAATTTTAACCATGTATGGCAACATAATGAAAATGTTAACAATATGGTACTCATGTGCTTGGATCATGGTTAACATAGTTAATATTTTATCTACATTCACTAGCATATAAATGTAATCATATGAAGCATGCTAAGGTTTGATTACACTTATTAATTTGTGTGTGCAACGAACACTATGAACATAGCATGTAATAGTAAAAAAAATGTATGATTTTACACATAAAATAAATAGTAAGAATGATATAACTTCATTGCTCTATATAATTAGCTCAATGTTCATTAGTTTGCATAGATGAGTTTTATAAACACTTTACCCTAGTACTCCAAATCATACTTTGCATGCATGCAACATAAATGAAAATGTAAATCATGTGTGACTAGGTCTCATTGATATATAAACCAAGTATTGTACAAGCAAGTTGTGGGGCACACTCTACCTAACTAGACTATGCTCACATCTAACAAATATGCATACATTTGTCCTTATAAAACACGTGTGCTATGGGAGAGACATGATATGATGCCAACAATAATGTTAAAAGATTAAACTGTATGAGACACAACTAAATTATGGCTTCCTTAAATAAATTTGACAAGTCACATCGCATTGACCAATGAAGAAAATAATATGCAATGATGTGACATAATAGAATATGACTTGATGAAGCTTTGATATCAATGTGAAAGCTATATGATACTAGTGTGTTACAACATAGTGATATTATTATTTAGAAATCTGATTTATTAAAATGAAATCCGTGACAAGAATAAACAACTATAATATAAATTAATCTATACGATATCTATCTTTTAATAAAAACTTATAAAACAAAGAAAACTAAATTTTTATTTTTATTTTTTATTTAAGATTGTTCTTACATCTTCACTACTCTCCATATAAATACACATTCCTATCCTAGCTCTATTATCTAAAATGGCAAACAGATTGAAGTACTCCACCATGGGAAACATATTATGTAAACTATTTATTGAATGCTTTACAACTTGGAAAGATAAGGCATATCCAACATGTGAGATGCAAATGCAAAGCGATGTATTTGTTCACAAAATTTTCAAAGATACTCTTCAAAGTGATGTTGACAAAAGTTGCACGACAAGCGATCGTATATTCGTGCTATTAAGTAGGTGGAAGAAAGCCAATAATAGTTCCTTTACAGATTAGATTTCTAATCTTTTTCCCTAACTGTTTCCCTTTAACGCCATGTATGGCAAACACAAGAAAACAAAGATGAGAATAATTCACCAGCAGTACGAAAACCATGGTGCTCGTTGAAAGAAATGCCCCTCTGTGGGACCTCCCCATGACAGCCTTTGTCACCCATCTTCATCACATACTTTACAGCAATGAGCGTTGGCTTTAATGGAGGCTCCACTTGGGACTAGTCAAATTTCTCAACCAACCTTTCTTCGTACCACTCGCACTTCTAATGCAATGCCGAGGCTCGTGATAATTATTATACAGTGAAGAAAGACTCCACATCTTTGGAGTGGGATGATATTGGTTATGACAGTAATTCGAATCGTTAAACACCTTGTCTTGCACTCTGCACTTCATGCGAACCAGTGCGTTCATTCTCGTCCTCCATCTCACAGCAGGAGTGGTGGTGGTGGTGGTTGAAGCTTCTTCTTCTTCTTCTTTCTGCATGTCATTCTCCATGGCGTAAGAGGACCCCTTGCGCACCAGTCCCTCAAAATAAGGTCCTTTCCCTTCACACACGCTGCTGCTCCTTGCTGATGATCCCACCGTTCTGCACTCCCATTGATTCCTTTCACTGCCATCCAGCTTGATAGAGATGAAGGAATCTGTTTTCACATCACCCCATCACACATTTCTAGTATTGTTAGATCATATGTTCCTAACTTTTTAGAGATTCAGTGCACAAACGTACTAAATTGGTCCATGATAATTTAAAAAAATTCAGACCCATAAGAGTGTTTGAGAAACAGAAGATTTTTTTCTTTCGATGATGGATCATTTGAATGTGATTTGAAACGTCCATCAGAAAAACAGACGCAACAAACAAATTCAGAAACAAATTGATTCCAAAGAATTGAATCGGCTCTACACCATCCCAACAGTTATTTGAGCCATTATAGTGAACGCCTAGAAATATATTCATAATGAAAAAGCTGCGCAATGGCGCTACCAAACCTCTGAACCAGAATTGAGCATCATCAAGAGAATAGGCACGTCAATAACAACTTTAATAGTTGAATTTTCCCAAATAATCCATGCATCCCAGTAAAGCTGATCCTCACGACTGCATTTGTGTGTATAATTAACACATTTTAAAGATTGAAATTAAAGCTGCTATGATTTTCCTAATTGCTCTGCAAGTAACTCTAACAACCAAAAAGACAAAATCTCAAAAAATTTCATAGTGTATGAAAGCTTTGGCTTCAATCAACATTTCAGATCGTTCAGAGATTTCTTCAAGCTTTGGTTTCAATCAATATTTCAGATCGTTCAGAGATTTCTTCTTTTTAAGATGAATTACTGAATGTGATTCAAAATGTTAATTGAAACAAAAAAAATGATCATACATGAAATCTCAAAATTCCAATCTCTCAAAATAAGATGATGAGAGGAGTTACCTTCATGGCTAATGCAGATATCCGGTTTGGCCTCTTCTTTATTTCTCCGCAACCTGTGGAAGATTGACCTCAGCGAAAAGAACTTTCTCTTTTCCTTTTGACTGGAGCTGCGAGGATTCTTAGTTTTGGAGAGCCACATAAACTTTTTCCTTTCAACAACCTCCCTCTTGTCTACGGGATCAAAATTCTCAAGCCTGAGTTCATCAAACTCTAGACAAGAGTCCGAATCGGAACTGTAAGAAATATTTTGAAAAGAAGCTCTCCGTAATTTGTTCTTTCTTTTCAAGCAGTAGAGGCGATCTCTTAAACACGAGGCACAGATACCCACAACCTCCTGGGAAGGATGAGAAGGGCACTGAAACATGGGTTCTTGGAATTCAAGGTCCATGGTTTTTGGTAGCCCATAGGGAAAGCATAACTTGTCTGCCTTTATAGTGGGCGTTGAGGATTAAGGGCTACGAGCGAAGCAGGGAAAGCCTAAAAGCTTGTCTACGGCATAGGGGAGTGCAATGCTGGTTTAATCCTGCAAAACCCGAGTTCACACCCGGTACCCGGTGGGCACTTTCCTAGATAAAAAGTGGAGAGAGGAAAAGTAGCTTTAATTTGATTTGAAACCAGAGATTCTCACCCGCTCAGACATGAAGGCCCTCGCCTCACATGCCTTCTGCTTCGCCTTCCTTATCGGCTAAGTTGTCGAGGTGGACCAAGGGGACGCTGCCCTATTAACACCCCCTCAAGCTTTAGCCTTTGTAGCTCTACGTGGTCCCCCATATGTTGATGCATTCTCGAATTTAACTCTACAAGCTCAAGGCTTAGATAAGCTAACCTTGTCATTCCACTAATTTGAAACACTAACATAAAGAATGATAGTGTAATGATGAACATTTCATACTAAGGTTCTTTTGTCTTAGGGTCTTTTATGTAATCATGAGTGATTTGGTTTATAATATTATTTTATCTCTGATTTCACTATCAATTATTTTAAGAAATTGATTTTAATTTTTAGATATTTTATATGTCATTTTGGATTGAATTTCTTATTATTTAGAATTAATTCAAGTCATTTTTGTAGTTGCAAATCTAAACTTTAAATTTTTTAATTCAAATTTTAATTTTTGGACTTTATTAACTATTTCATATTAGATTTTGTGAGCCAACCTAGCTCATATATTTGTGTGGATAGTTGTGTGTTATGTTGTTGTATTTTTACATAGCTTCTCTAAATTGTGTCATAGCTATGAAGGCCAATACCACTAAAATCTTCATAGGATGAACATGACCTTTGCAAGTGCTATAATTCAAATAAGTATTGAACTTATTATTAAATTCAAAGATATTTTTAATTATAAATGAGATGGATTTGATTTAGTAAAATCTTTAAAGATGTTATTTATTTTATGTTTATCATATTCATATTGTTGGATGTCACTTTATATATTAATGATGGTATTTTTAATGTGTTCGATTCATAAGCTAGTTAATTTTGATAACAAGAATTTTATGCATTTGTATCTAATCTATAAATATACCTTATAATAGTTAAACTTATATAATAACATTAACAAATCTGCTACCACATAGAATTAACATTCATATATTAAATTTATCCAATTTTATACCTTGAAAAAAGTAGTGCTACACAGTCATTTATTCTTTTCTAGTTCACTTTTGCAATTCCATGTTCAATTCTACATGAAAAATAAATTTTATAGATGTATATCTAAACTAAAACAAATAAAATTTAATTTATTGATTTTGAGGTGTTCATATGATCAAGGCCCTATTTTTTGGTATATTGGTTAATCAAGTCTTGATATCTTTAGCATCAATTTTCTCTCTCAAAATATAACTTAATGTAGGTAATGGATTCACCTTTAAATTACAATACCTTATCATGTGCATACATGTTTGAGGTTTTTAAATAACCAAAATATGACGATCTAATATATCAATTTTGTATTAGGGGTAAAGTGGATAATTTAACTAATGTGATACGGTAGATGTTTAGAATAGGAAAGCATAGGAAAAATAAAGTAGTGTGTTTATAAGCATCATTCAAAATCTTCCACATATCACTTTCAATGAATCATTTAGAGAAAATGGATTCATCATATTGATTGCAAGGATCATAAAATTATCTTTTTTCTACATCATATAGTCTTATAATGTGTGAGAGCCTCATAATCATGAGGGTACCTACTTAATTCCAAATCTAATATAGTTAACAAAAGAAATAATGGTTAGATGAAGGTTGTGCAAGTTTAGTACATTTCTACACAAGTTTCCTAAAACTATTTATTTGACACCTTTTGGTAATGTCGCAACCCTACCTTGAAGAATCACTAAGTATCTTTAAAATGCTTGCATTCTAATTTAGATTAATATGTATATTGTAGTTGAGTTAGTTGTTATTAGGGGGATTTTCAATTAGAGTTGGTGTTGCAAGGGCTTTGAGATGTATAAGGTTTTTTAAACCAACATTTCTACAAGATGACATTTTTCATAGTTCCTCAAGAGGGTTTTGTTGATAAGTCTTTTGTTTCAAGTAAGACAATTGAGAGGGGGGGTGAATTAGTTGTAAAAAAATTAAACCTTTAGATCATTCACTAGAAAAAATCCTTAACACTGCTTAAAATGATTAAACATTAAGTGCAAGTGCAAAAACTAAAAACCACCACACAAACACAACACCAAATTTACATGGAAAACCCAATAAGGGAAAAACTACAGTGATGATTAATTCACACTATAGAGAATATCAAAATTGATTACAAAGGCTCATTGCCTGAGAAAAAATCTCACTGCCAAAATAAGGACTCGCTATTCGGATCAGGACTCACTGTCCAACAAGGCTAACCACCTAGAGGGCTCACTGCCACAGAGATACAAAGAAGATAAAGGAGATATGTTATAGAGAGAAGACTTGATCTCAATGCAATAGAGAAATCCACCACAATTTTCTCAACCACTTGTAGACATACATGAATGATAGAGTACACCTTTAGCTCACTGCATCCGGAAACTCAACATTTAGACTTCACACTGATCTGACATACTCACATCACACACACCAACTGATTCCCATCTATTTCACATATATATATTATATTTCTTTGTACTTATCTCTCTTGTACATCTTTTACCACTAACTCATCCTATATTTATACCATCTTCAACTTTGAAACATATCCAAAGTCGGCCATCCATAAATGAATTCAAATTAGGTCGACAGCAAAACATCCTAGGGTGGAATTAGAATGAGGGTGACCCGAACACACGCTTGATGAGGATTCAAATAGGTCCAACACGCTTCATCAACTTCTAAGATAGTGTTCAATACAAGGTTAGCCAAACCAGTGTAAAACACATAGAACAATTAAGCACAAACCTTCCAGATATCGAAATTATCTTCAACATGATCACAACTTAACTCTAGAACTACAATTCATAAGACTTTACCAAAGACAAATCCAAACCAACAACATTTCTTCCAGACCCCAACCAGAAACACAGAAAACCACAGTTCACAACTATTGAACATAACTCACACTGTACAATGAATTAGAAGCCAAAAATATAGATATAGTAGCTTCCAACAAGCATGATCAACATATCTGGACCACACAAACATAGGAGAAAATCCTGGGGCAACCACTAAACACCTGCAGCCTTTCTTCAATACAATTTTCTAAATATCCTCAACATGAACAACCAATAAACTACATCCATGACATCAATGACAACAACAACCAATTGATAACTGATTGACCAGTTGACATCAATGACAACACCTTCATTCTTGCAACAATCTCCCCCTTTGTCATTGATGGAAACACATGATGTGAAAAACCATCAAAGACAACATACTAGCTTTGAATACACTTCTCAAGATTTTTCTTTCTATTTCTCCTCCTTAGTAGATAATTTTTTATTACATTCTTCCTCTCCTCTTTTTCACAATATTCCTCTTCTCTTTTTCACATTCTTCCTCTCCCCCTTTGACATCAATGGCAAAGGAAAAAAGATATTTTACACTAATTTCCCCTTTGACATTAAAAATAGAATACACATACAATGACAACACATGACACTACCTACTCCCCCTGAGAGGAAGCCACCAAAACATCAGTCCAGAAGAAAGATAGATCCATAGATCCACCGGCCTAATGCATCTCCTTATGCATCTAGTTCAAGAAAGGAGGGGCAATGACCCTTAACTTCTCCTAGAGATACTCAAAAGTATCTTTAGGAAGAGCCTTCGTAAATATATTAGCAATTTGATCCTTCATCAGAACATACTCAAGCTTTACTTCATTCTCCACAACCTTCGGTCTCAATAAATGATACCTGATGGATATATGCTTTGTACTCAAGTGCATCACTAGGTTCTTTGACATGTTAATTGAACTTATGTTATCATACAAGATGAAAATAGGATAATCATACACCACTATGATATCTTTCAATGTTTTTTTCATCCATAAAACTTGTGTACAACAAGATGTAGTAGCAATAGACCCAGCTTCAATAGTAGACAAGGAAACTAAATCTTTCTTTTTACTCAACCATGCCACCAATCTGCAACCAAGAAAGAATGCACCACCACTTGTACTTTTTCTGTCATCTCCACATCTAGGTCAATCTACATATGCATAAGCACTTAGTGTAAAGTTAGTATCCTTAGGATAACATAACCCATAATCTAGAGTGCCATTCAAATATCTGAATATTCTCTTAACAACAACAACATGTGTGTCCTTAGGATCTTGAAATCTAGCCACAAGATAGACAACATGCATAATATTCAATCTAGTAGCAGTCAAATACAATAGTCCACCAATCATAGATCTATATTTTCTCTGATCAACCTTAGGTGAATCATCATCTTTACCTAATTTACAACTAGTCACCATAGGAGTGCATACCAGTTTGGAACCATCCATCCCAAACTTCTTCAACATCTCTTTCACATTCTTGGACTGTGAAATAAAAATTCCTTTCTTTGTTTGATTAATTTTCAGCCCAAGAAAGAAATTCATCTCTCCAAACATTGACATTTCAAATTATTTTTGCATCTCTTCTGCAAACATCTTATACATAGTTTCATTTCCTCCAAAAATAATGTCATCAACATATACAACCATAATCAAGATTTTGTCATTTTCAATTTTAAAATACAGATTACTATCTGACGTACCTTTGTTGAAACCTTGACATGAATCAAATGCCTATCTAACCTTGCATACCAAGCTCTAGGAGCTTGCTTCAATCCATATTAGGATTTCTTCAATCTACACACCATATTCAGTTGATCTGACAACTAAAATCCTTCTAGTTGTTCCATGTAGACCTCTTCTTCTAGCTCACCATTCAAAAATGCAGACTTGACATCCATCTAATAGATAGGTTGAAATATTTATGAGCAAAAAATTCTAAGATCATCCTTATAGCTTCCATTCTTTCCACTAGATCAAAAGTCTTCTAAAAATCTATGACTTCTACTTGTGAATAACCTTTACACACAATCCTTGCTTTGTTTCTAATCACTTCTCCATTCTCATTCAACTTAGTTTTGAATACCCACTTAGATCCAATAATGTTTTTATCTGTCGGTCTTGGGACTAGTTCCCAAGTTTGATTCTTCTCAATCTACATAAGTTCTTCTTTCATAGCTTCCATCCAATGTTCATCTTTACATGCTACACTTACAGCCTTCAGTTCAATCTTAGAAAACTATAAACAAAAATTTACCTCACTAGTAGCAACTCCGCTTCTTGTCAATTCTTACACAATCAGGTGTTAACATGTGTAGGAAAACTGAGATGGAGGGTGAATCAGTTGTCACCAAATTCAAATTCAAAACTTTAAATACTTATTAGCATTGGAAAGAACTTTGATATCTTTGAAGAAAAAGAAGGGAAATAAAGGCTGAGAGTTGGTGAATTGCAAGCTGAGTTGATTATTGTATAGAGAAAAAGAAATGATGTGGTGAAAAATTTCTAGCTCCTTAAGGAGATTGCTAAGGTCCGGTTAGACCATCTTTCCAGAATACTGATGTAGAAGATTGTAAAAGACAGTTCTCATCTACAAATTGGTCATCTTCTTTCACACTATTGGCCCTATTAGAAAGCATGTGCATGAGAATGGATTCAACTATATTTAACTGGAAGAAGTTATATCCAATTATCAAAGAAAGATACAAGAAGGTGTTTTAGGTGAAGAGTGTCATTTTTACTTGAATTTTGAATGTTCAATTTCTATTGTTTTGTTTGTTTTGGCAAAAAGAAAAGAAAGAGAAAAAGGGAAAATGAACAAGATGAAGAAAAAAATTGAATTGTTGTTGAAAGGTTGAATGTTTGAAAGTTTTTGGATCGATGGAATTTTTTGGAAGAATTGGATTTTTTTTGCAATTTTGAATGTCACCATGTTTACATCTTTTTGGTCGCCCTTTGCCATTGATGTCAAATGGGGAGGGATTTGGAAAGTTGGGAGAGATTGGAGGAGAGTTTTTAGTTTTTGCACATGTTGCCATCAATGAAAAAGGGGGAGATTTTTGGAAGAATAGAGATGATCAGTCTGTATGTTGCCATTGATGTCACCATGTTGTTTATGGTATCAGATTGGTCTGGTACTCTGAACCAATGTGCAAAACAAGTTTACTTCCTCTGATGGTAGATCCAGTATTTTGGTTCGCATATTCCCTCTAGTAATCATTGGTGTTTAAGATTTTGAGAAGTGGCTTATGATCACTTGAAGTGCATATGTTTGGTTGGTGTATTGGCATCGGCTTTGGCGATTGCATTTCATTATTAGGTTAATCATGGATGACCTAATAATCAATTAATAGTTTAACGTGTACTACGGATATATGTGTGACCTATCTTTGGTTCATGCCAACATATTGTAGTGTATTATACACTTGGATCACATTCGGAGAAGTTTTGTATGAAGTCGACAAATATATTTTTGAATTGCATCCAATCAAGCAACCTAATTGATGCTTGCAGATAGATTGAGTATATATATGTTGAACAGTTTTTGAAGATTGTGAGTAATTGATGAAGTAGTAGTGAATGTGAAAGTGAAGAAGAGCGAAAATGATGAAGTGTGTTAAGTCAATCTATTGAGCATCACCAAAACTACATCATCACTTGTTAGGTGCACTCTTTTAAGTTCATTTTGGCTATGAAGCCCAATTTTGTTTTGTAAATCTTTTTGTAGGAAGTGAGCCTCCTTGTAAGCAGTGAGCTTTTGTATATGAATAGTGAGTCCTTTCAGGGTAGTGAGCCCTTGGCAGTGAGATTTATACATTTAGTTTTGGAACTACTTTATATTATGAGTTAATCCTCACCATGGTTTTTCCCTCATTGGGTTTTCCACATAAAATCTGGTGTTCAGTGTGTTGATTTTACTTTCTATTTTCTGCATTTCATGCTCATGCTTAATAATAGAACAATGTAGTTGTGAAATTGATAAGTGTTGAAGTTTTGAGTTTGAATTCAGTGACAATCGATTCACCCCCCCCTCTCATTTGTCCTGCACCTGTTAACATTAGGTTCATCAAATACATATCCATCAACATCAATTGAATTCTTCATTGCTTCATCAACCTTGAAATTTGCACTTTCTACAATCTTTCCTAGTCTTTTATTGATTCAACATCTATAAGCTTTTCTTTTAGTAGAATACTCAATAAAAATGCCTTCATCACTTCTTGCATCAAACTTTCCTAAAGTTTCTTCATCTCTTATGATATAACATTTTCTTCCAAATACCTTGAAATACTTAATAGTAGGAATTGTTCCACACCATAGCTCATAGGGGGTCTTTGTATTGTTTGATCTTGCTTGAAATCGATTGAATACATAAACAATAGTATGAATAGATTCTCTCCAGTAAGCTTCTGGTAAACCAACCTCAGTAATCATTGATCTAGTGGCCTCTTGATTGTTTTTTCTTTCTTTCAACAACTCCATTCTGCTGGGGGGTTCTTAGGGCAGATAACTATCTTTTTATTCCATGCACTTCACAAAACATATTAAACTCATGGGAGGTGAATTATCCACCTTTATCAAACCTTAAAAATTTTATCCTTAGATTTACTTCATTTTCAACCATAACTTTGAATGTCTTGAATCTATCTAATGCATCAAACTTTTCTCTAAGAAATGTAACCCATGTATATCTAGAATAATCATCAATCAAAAGCATAAAGTACCTTTCACCTTGTAGGCTTCTCACTCTTATAGGACCATAGATATTTGTATGAATTAAATCTAGTATTCTAGTAGCAGATTGTTCCTTTGATTTGTAATGGCTTCTTGCTTGCTTTCCAAACTAGTAATTTCTATAAATAGCATTAACAAGCTTTGTAATCCTTGGTAAATCTCCCATGGCCTAAACTGCACTAATCCTTGCCAAGTTATCAAAATTCATATGACACATTCTTTGATGCCAAAACCAACTATCATTGATCTAATTCATAAAGCATCATCCATCAACACCTTTAAGTTGATAGATATTTCCTTCAGATTTCTTTCCTGTAGCAATCATTGTTTCAGATCCTTTCCTAATCTCACAGATCTCTCATCCTCAAATACAAGATTATATCCTTTATTGCACATCTGTCCAAAACTCAAGAGATTATGCCTTAAACCATTAACATAGTAGACATCATCAGTATTATGTTTGCCATCAAAACTTACTAAACCTATCCCACAAATTCTAGCACCAGTATCATCTCCAAACATAACCAAGCATCCACCATATTTTTCAAGTTTAACAAAATTACTCTTATCTCCATTCATGTGATGTGAAAAACCACTATCAACAACCCAATAGCTCTTTTCTTGTTTAGCATGTAGGGTAGAGATTACAATACCTTCATTTTATCCTTCTTCAGAAGGCATTCCTTCACCCATTTTTTAGAATTAGTAGAAGTAGGTTCATCTTTTATAGCCAAGAACAAGCATTCATTTTCATCAAGGTCTCCATAATCAGATTCCTCATCAGATATACTAGAATCCTCATTAACATAATATGCTCTATTGATCTTCTTACCTTTCTTTTCTTTCTCATATATTTGTTTATTCCTCTTAGCTCTTTCTAGACAGTTTGCAGCATAATGACCTATTTCTCCACAACTAAAGCATTTAAAGGGTAACTTACCTTCATACTTGTCGAAGCCTTTCCTCATCCTTCTCACAAAGTTAGCTTCTACTTCATCAAGATTTTTTTCATCCAGATCTTCAGCTTTGTAGCCTTAAAAGTATTCTATGATTTGAATCCATTTCTCAAATTCAGTTTTCTCACCTCATAAGATGTCAAAGAACCCAACAATTGATCCTTAGTGTAAGTATTATAATCTATATTCTCTTCAATAGCACATACCTTTTCACTGTAAGCATCAGGGAGAGTTCTAAGAATCTTCTTTACAATCTTGGTTTCATCTATAGTAGCACCAAGTCCTCACATTCCAGCTACTACCTCATATAGTCTATGTACATAAGCTTTAACATTCTCATCATCAGACATATGTAGGAGCTCAAACTGTGTCTCCAAATTCTACAATTTTTCCTCTTTGACCCTTTCGTCACCTTCACGTGCCTTTTCCAAGGCATCCCAAACTTCCTTAGCAGTTTTTAGATTCTGAACTTTAATCAACTCAAAATGTACAAGACCATTCTTCAAATTTTACTTTTCCTTATTGTTTGCTTCATCTGCCTTGATCTCATCAGTCATACTTGGACCATTAGCAGGAGTGTAAGGATTCTTGTAAGTTTTCTCTACATCATATCCATAATACTCCAAATATTCTTCCATCAATATTTTCTAGATAGCATAATTAGTTCCATTGAACCTTAGATAGTCGTGAGTAACTTTGCCAACCATCCCCGACCTTCCTTAAGTGCTTAATCTCTTCTCCAAGGAACCAAGCTCTGATACCAATTGTTGAGTAAGACAACTGAGAGGGGGGGTGAATCAATTGTAATAAATTTAAATCTTTAGATCATTCACCAGAAAAAATCCTTAACATTGCTTAAAATGATTAAACATTAAGTGCAAGTGCAGAAAATGAAAACCATCACACAAACACAACAACACCAAATTTACGTGGAAAACCCAATAAGGGAAAAACCACGGTGACCTAACTCACACTATAGAGAATATCAAAACTAATTACAAAGGCTCACTTCCAAAACAAGGACTCATTGTCTGGATCAAGAGTCACTATCCAATAGGGCTAACCACCCAAAGGGCTCACTGCCACAGAGATACAAAGAAGATAGAAGAGATATGTTATAGAGAGAAGACAATATCAATGCAACAGAGAAATCCACCACAATTTGCTCAATCACTTGAAAACATGCATGAATGATAGAGTACACCTTTAGCTCACTGCATCTGGAAACTCAACATTTAGACTTCGCACTGATCTACCACACTCACATCACACACACCAGCTAATTCACATCTATTTCGTATCTATTTGTTCTATTTATTTGTACTTATCTCTCTTGTATTTCTTTTACCACTAACTCATCTTGTATTTATACCATCTTCAACTTTGAAACATATCGAAAGTCGGCCATCCATAAATGAATTCAAATTAGGTCGACACCAAAACATCCTAGGGTGGAATTAGAATGAGGGAGACCCAAACACATGCTTGATGAGGACCCAAATAGGTCCAACACACTTCATCAACTTCGAAGATAGTGTTCAACACAAGGTCAACCAAACCAGTGTAAAACACATAGAACAATTAAGCATGAACCTTCCACATACCAAAATTATCTTCAGCATGATCACAACAACTTAACTCTAGAACCATAAGTCATAATACTTTACCAAAGAGAAATCTGGACCAACAAAATTTCTCCTAGACCTCAGCCAGAAACACAGAAAACCACAATTCACAACTGATGAACATAATTCGCATTATACAATGAATCAAAAGCCAAAAATTTAGATATAGCAGCTTCCAACAAGCATTATCAACATATCTGAACCACACAAACATAGGAGAAAATCTCGGAGCAAAACCTAGAGCAACCATTGAACACCTGCAACCTTTCTTCAATACAATTTTCTCAATATCCTCAACATGAACAATCAATAACCTGCATCCATGACATCAATGACAACAACAACCAATTAATAACCGATTGACTAGTTGACATCAATGACAACACCTTCATTCTTGCAACACCTTTAATATATGCTATGGAAATCAAAATTGGTTTTGATTTGGATGTAGGTGTAGATAGTGCCCTTGGTTAATAGGGTCAAAATAATAAGGGGATGTAAAAATGTAACAAAAAATTTACATAGAATAACTATTGAAATAGGGAGGTGTTTTCATTATACTCGTATATGTAGATGGGGTATAAAAAATATTATTTTAAGGTGTACAAATAAAAATAGATTTTTTATTAGTTAGTAAGTGCACAAAGATGGGCCTAGCCAAAAAGAGGTCTTAAGTGGCCATGTTTTTTTTTAAATCGGGAAAGATTGACCTAGGATGAGAAATTGAAGATAGTTACACTCAAAATTTTAAGATGCAACAAAAACAAGAGTTGTAGTGCTCTAAATCTACTTTCTAAACTATTATTTTGATTTGAAAATGGTAGAGATTAAGGGGTTCAAAAAGGGGGGCCAAACAAATTGGTCCTCTTTTTTTCAAAAAACATAACATAGCATCTGGTGTGACCCCCCTAAAATGTTAACTTTTTTTAGTATTAAATTAAAAATTTCTTTAGTAAGAAATTAGCTAAAACCATGTAGATTATCCTTGGTTTTTCTACTATTTTTTTAATGAATATAGATTTCTTTACTAATTTTCAAAGTGGACACATCCTAAAAAATAGAAATTTGAGCATGTCCCCCCCTAAAATTTTTGAAAACTAATAAAAGATCTCTTTTTTTAATATGTGTAGAATAAGTCTAGTTTCTAAAAATGTAATTTATTTGAAATTTCAATGGATGGTTAAAAAATAAAGGAAAAAATACCAAACATTGATTTTTGACAAAAAAACGGATACACTAACAAAAAAAATTAAACATGAAAGCCTTAACATACTCAAAATATAAAAAAAATTACATGCTTAGATAGCTAAGAGAGCTTAACATTACCCAGGTGTTTTTTCTACTTAACCTTGAAACACGTGCAAACCTAATGGGGAACATGCTCAAGATTATGTGAATATTTTTAGAATCTAAAAAAAACATCTTTGGGCATTGGAAAGTCAATCCAAGCCTTTGGGTTGGAAATCCAAGGCAAATCCAAGCCAAAGTCTTGGAGATTTCCAAAACAAACAAAAACACAAGCGCATTATAACACACTCATGTTATGTGAATTCTTCACAAAACATGAGCATTTTGTTTTGCATTGAAAATTTTTCTCTTTTTTTTTCTCTTTCTTCTCCTTATCTTTCAGTGAAACTATATACATGAAAGTATAAGTTTACATTTACATATGCACATTTACTTTCTTATACTTTAAGTTATATTTCATGTATATAGTTTTAGGATGTTTAACAGTGGTTTCAGATCTCAAGGAGTTATAATGAAAATTCTAGCTTTTGGAAGATCTTATAATTTTTCATACAGTCAAATTTTAGTAATTAGCATGTCAAATTTTAGTAATTAGGAGGCTAAATTTTTTTAATCAACAAGTTGTATCATTTTTTATGCAGGAGCATCCCGAGCGAACAAGCTATCTGTATCACCCATAATGATTTGTAGTTGTTTATTTTAGTTTTGGATTTTTTTGGTTTTGTTCTGACCTCTCATAACATTGACAACACTTGGTGTGGTCGGATTGGCAAGAAGCTAGTTGACGGTTTCAGTACATAGCAAGCAATCTTCATGAAAACAATTGTGTAGGAGGACTGGTGAAGTTGCATGGTGAATCCTCATACATTTAGATTTTTGGAAGCATTCCTGAAATATGGACGAAGGTTTTGAAGTCAAGTGATTCCTGGGTTTTGAGATTTAATGGTTTTCTAACTTGTGTTGGCAGATTGGTGAAAGTTTAATTTTTTTATTTTTGTGGTACTTGAAACCAAACGGTTTGGCAGAGGTCTAGGAATGCAAAGACTCTTATCCCTGTCTGTTTTTGTAAAGTTTTGAACTCTTGGAGAAAAATTATAGCCAAAGTCGGTTTCCAACCTCATCGGTAAAATGTTGTATTGCACTGTTTGGTATAGTACACATATTTGTTCAACAAGCGTAGGACAACTAAGAGGGGGGTGAATTAGTTGTCACACAAATCCAAACTTAAAAAAATGATCACTTATCAAATCTTCAACCACACTATTCTGTTATTAAATATGAGCATGAAACATAGATAACAGAAAGTAAATCAACACAATGAACACCATATTTCTACGTGGAAAACCCAATAAGGGAAAAACCATGGTGAGGGTTAACTCACAATATAAATATTATAAAATGAATACAAAGGCTCACTGCCTGAAAGAGGACTCGCTTTCCAAGTACAAAGGCTCACTGTCCAACAAGGAGGCTCACTTCCTACAGATACAAAAGAGAAAAAAATATCCACCACAACAATTAAAGCACATTCGCAAGATTACATAAACCTTAAGTTCACTACCTTCAGCACACTAAAAAACTACTCTTACAACTCACTCACACGCACTTCTTCTCTTATGATTTGTGGCACACTTTCGTCACTTTGCATCACACTGTCATACAATTCTTCACAACTCGCCTTGATTTTATACCATTCTCAACCTTAGAAACATTTACCAAGGTCAGCCACAACACATCATTTCATAAATTCAAAATAGGTCAGCAACTCTAAATTCCTGCAGTGGAAAGGAATAAGAGTGGACCAATAAAATCATAAGGATAATATTTTTGAATCTTCTACACGATTCCTCATTTAAGTTTTATTCTTTGAATGAAGTGTAAACACTAGGTCTGCCAAACCTAATGAAAACACAAATTATCAATGATGCACATGCTTCCCAACAAGAAGATGACACGCGAATGACGCAACATGCTTCATTATGCATGAGAATACATCTCAGAATCTTCCAAATACATTTGCAGCAAAAACAACAAGCTTCAAACACTAAACACTTTCACTAGTCTGTTTGGTTTGTGCAAACACACACAGAAATACTAAAACATGATTTCCAGATCACCAAATTCCAAACCTCTTCACCAAAGCATAGGAAATACCTTCAAAAGACATCTCCCAGATCCACACAATCTAAAACAAAACAATAGAGAAACGTGGAGCAAACATATTTCTCCCAATTCGTAGAACACAGACACTGTCAGTAGAAAACATATATCAGTGGACACAACTTCTACGTATCATTTCACCAGAAATTGAAACTCATACTAGATCATCAGTGGATCATTATCAACACTCCTTCAGATCCGCATAGGCATAAGATCAACATAGGAGACATGCAAAGTGCATACCAGAGCACACACTGAATATTTCCAACATTCTAACTTCTTTTCTTTATTAATTTTCTCAAAAGCACTTGGAAACTCATCAAACCAAGATAGCTCCATGTACTCATAGCATCTCAACAACATCTCAACCATACATGTACAATCTGCAACATACTAAACAGTGTTGACATCAATGACAACACCACCAAACTAGCTCATATCTGCAACAATCTCCCCCTTTGTCATTGATGGCAACACATAACCTTCTCTCCCCCTTTGGCATCAATGGAAAAGAACAACTGCTTTGATTAATCCCCCTTAGGAGTACACTCATACTGCAACAATGAAAATATTTTCTACTCCCCCTGGGGAGTAGACCCATCAATCAGTCCAGGTAAATGAAGAATCTGTGAACTCGCTGGACTGATGCATCTTCATGTGCACCTAGTTAGGAGGGCCAATGACCCTCAACCTCTCCCTAAGATTCTCGAAAGTATCCTTCAGAAGAGCCTCAGTAAATATGTCTGCAATTTGTTCCTTTGTAGTTAGATACTCCAGTCTAACCTCATTCTCCAACACTTTCTCTCTCAGAAAATGATACTTGATAGATATGTGCTTCATTCTTGAATGCATAACCAGATTCTTCAAAAAAATTATTGCACTTGTATTATCATAGAATTTATAAATAGGCTCATCACATACTACACCAATGTCTTGCAGAGTTTGCTTCATTCAGAGAACTTGTGTGCAACAGGATGTTGTAGCAATATATTCAGCCTCTGCAGTGGATAAAGAAACTGAGTCTTGTTTTTTACTCAACCATGAAACTATTCTTTCACCAAGAAAGAAAGCACCACCACTGGTACTCTTTCATTCATCTACACATCCAGCCTATTCAACATCTGTATAAGCACTCAGGGTGAAATCATTACTCTTAGGATACTGTAGTCCATAATCCGGTGTGCCTTTAAGATCTCTATTTTTTTTTTATAGCCATAAGATGTGCTTCTCTAGGATCTGCTTGAAATCTAGCAACTAAACACACTGCTTGCATAATATTTGTTCTAGTAGCAGTAAGGTACAGTAGTCCACCAATCATGGATCCATATTTTCTCTTATCAGTCTTAGTCGATTCATCATCCTTGGTTAGTTTACATCCAGTTACGATAGGAGTACAAACCAGTTTAGAGTCCACCATTCCAAAAAAAATCAATAATTCTTTTACATACTTAGATTGTGAAATGAATATCCCTTGTTCAGTTTGATTCACTTGTAGACCAAAAAGAAATTCAATTCACCAATCATAGACATCTCAAATTCTTTTTGTATTTCTTTAGCAAACTTTTTGCACATGCCTTCATTTCCTCCAAAAATGATATCATCAACATAAACTACTACAATCAACATCTTATTACCTTGCACTTTGAAGTAGAGGTTGTTGTCAACAGAACCTTTTCTGAATCCTTGCTTTGTCAAATATCTATCTAGTCTTGCATACCAAGCTCTGGGAGCTTGCTTCAATCCATACAATGCCTTCTTCAACTTACAAACCATGTCTAGTTTGTCAGACATCTGAAATCCTTTAGGCTGCTCCATGTACACTTCTTCCTCCAACTCACCATTCAGAAAAGCTGACTTAATATCCATCTGATATACCTTGAAGTCCTTGTGTGCAGAAAATGCCAAAAACATTCTGATAGCTTCCATTCTGGTCATAGGAGAAAATATTTCCTCAAAATCTATTCCTTCAACTTGTGAATATCCTTTGCATACCAGTCTTGCTTTATTCCTCACTGCTTCTCCATTTTCATTTAGCTTATTTTGGAACACCCATTTTGAACCAATCACATTCTTGTTCACAAGCCTAGGGACTATTTCCCATGTCTCATTCTTCTCTATCTACTGCAATTCCTCTTTCATAGCTCTCATCCAACTTTCATCTTCACATGCTTCCTTCACAGATTTTGATTCTATTTTAGAGAGTAAACAAAAATTTACCTCAACTGCAACTTTGCTTCTTGTCTTCACACCTTCACTCTTGTCTCCAATTATCTGATCTTCCAGATGATTCTTCTATACATATTTAGGAGTCCTAGCAACAGGTTTTGATTCATTATCTTCTTCTTCTACTACTTGTTCTTCTTCTTCTTTTTCGTCCTCTTCTTCTTCGTCCTTATTTTCTTCAGGTATATGTCTATAGATAAGATCATCGGGTTCAACTTCACTTATCTCAATAGGTATGCGTATTTCTTCATCAACTTTTACATTAGCACTTTCAATAATCTTCCTTAATCTTTTGTTAAAGCATTTGTATGCCTTGCTAGTGGTAGAGTATCCAGGAAATATTCCTTCATCACATCTAGCATCAAACTTTCCAATATTTTCATCATCTCTTTTAATATAGCATCTTCTTCCAAATACCTTAAAATATTTCACAGTAGGAGTCTTACCAGTCCATAACTCAAAAGGTGTATTTGTGCTATTGTGTCTGATCTAAACTCTATTAAGAACATAAACAACAGTATCGCTTCTCTCCAATATACATCTGGTACATTAGATTCTTTCATCATAGTTCTAGTAGCTTCCTGTACTATTCTATTTTTCCTTTCAACTACTCCATTTTTTTGAGGGGTTCTCAGAGCATAATACTATCTTTTTATGCTATGCTTCTCAAAGAATGCATTAAATTCACTAGAAGTGAATTCACCACCTCTCTCTGATCTTAAACATTTTATTTTCAAATTTACTTCATTCTCCACTCTTGCTTTGAATACCTTAAACTTATCCAGAGCCTAATTCTTTTCTTTGAGAAAAGCAACCCATGTCATGCAAGTGTAATCATCAATAAGCAACATGAAATATCTATCACCATTCAAGCTTCTAGTCTTAGTCAGACCACAAAGATCAGTATGTACCAACTCCAGCATACCGGTAGTAGAATATTATTTTCCCTTAAAGCTACATCTTGTCTGCTTCCCCAATTGACAACTTCTGCAGATAGTATTAGCAGGTCTTGTGATTCTAGGTAGTCCTTGAACTATCTCCTTTTTACTGATCTTGACCAGGCTATCAAAATTCACATGTCCCATTCTCTGGTGCCATAACCAACTTTCATTGATTTGAGATACAAAACAATGACCATCAACTCCTTTCAGCTGATAGATGTTTCCATGAGTTCTTCTTCCAGCAACAATCATATCTCCATTTTTGGATCCTTTTCTAATTTCATAGGTATTGTTTTGAAACACAAGCTTAAAGCCATTGCTACACATCTGACCAACACTCAAAAGATTATGCCTCAAACCCTTCACATAATATACATCATTAGTACTATGCACTCCATCAAAACTAATTGAACCTTTACCACAAATCTTAGCTCCCGAATCATCATCGAACATGACTAAACCATCATCATATTGTTCAAATTTAGTGAACTTACTCTTATCTCCAATCATGTGATATGAACATCCGCTATCAATTACCCAATAGTCCTCATCCTATCTTGCATGAAATGCAGTAACCAGAGTACCTTCCATCCTATTCTTCTTAACTTCCAGAGGTTTCTTACTTGCACATTTTCCAAAGTTAGTGTATATAGATTTATTTTCCAAAGCTAAGAATAAGCATTCACTATCATCAACCTCATTTTCAGATTCATCATCAGAAATACCTACCTCTTCCTTAACATAGTACAACTTCTTATACTTCTTATCCTTCCTATCCTTATCCTTATAATCCTTGTTCTTTTTATGTGCATCCCTATTCGGACATCTTGAAGCATAATGACCAATATTACCACAGCTAAAGCATTTAAAGGGCAACAACCTTTATACTTTTTGGTACCTTTCTTCAACTTCTTGGTGAAGTTAGCTTCCAACTCATCAACATCATCGCTATCTGATTCCTCTTCAATCTTCATTGCCTTAAATTTCATTTCTATTTTTTCTTCTATATTGTCATCTTTCTGGAACTTTCTCAATTCAAATGCTTGCAGGATGTCGAACAAGTGTTCCAAGGTGTACTTCTTAGGGTCATACATTTATTCAATCACTGAGATCTTATCGATGTAGCAGTCTGGTAGGGTGATTAGGATCTTCTCTATTATGTCTTCATCTACTAGCTTTCCTCCTTGATTTCTAACCTCATTTGCAATTTGTTCAACCCTGTGAAAGAAACTTGTAAATTCTTCACCATCTTCCATTTTTAGGTTCACAAATCTACACTTTGTTGCTAGTCTCCTTGTCAATTTCACTTTTTCATTCCCTTCATACATGTCTTCTAGCTTCTTCCAGACTTCATATGCAGTATCCAAAGAATTAACCTTGATTAGCTCATTTTTAGATAGACCACTGCAAATCGCATACTTCACCCTCTCATTTTCTTCATAAGCAGAGATCTCATCTGTAGTATTAACACCATCAGACGAAGGTGTATACATATTCTCAATAGCCTTCCAGGTCTTGAAACCAAGAGAGATAATATATCCTCTCATCTATCCCTTCAAATATTTGTAGTCAGTTCCATCAAACATACAGATCGACAACTTGTGCGCCATTGGATCTTCCTTAAGTGGTTAAGCTCAACAATAAGGAACCAAAAGCTCTGATACCAATTTTTAAACAGGTACAGGACAACTGAGAGGGGGGGTGAATCAATTGTCACACAAATCCAAACTTAAAAACTTGATCACTTATCAAATCTTCAACCGCACTATTTTTTATTAAATATGAGCATGAAACATAGATAACAGAAAGTAAATCAACACAATGAACACCATATTTTTAAGTGGAAAACCCAATAAGGGAAAAACCATGGTGAGGGTTAACTCACAATATAAAGATTATAAACTGAATACAAAGGCTCACTACCCGAAAGAGGACTCACTGTCCAAGTACAAAGGCTCAATGCCTATAAAGGATTCACTGTCCAACAATGAGGCTCACTGCCTACAGAAACAAAAGAGAACAAAATATCCACCACAAAAATTAAAGCACATTCATAGGATTACAAAAACCTTAAGTTCATTTCCTTCAACACACTGAAAAACTACTCTTACAACTCACTCACACACACTTCTTCTCTTATGATTTGTGGCACACTTTCTTCACTTTGCATCACACTGTCATACAATTCTTCACAACTCACCTTGATTTTATACCATTCTCAACCTTGGAAACATTTACCAAGGTTGGCCACAACACATCGTTTCATAAATTCAAAATAGGTCGGCAACTCTAAATTCCCGCAGTGGAAAGGAATAAGAGTGGACCAATAAAATCATAAGAATAATATTTTTGAATCATAAGAATAAAAGAGTTTATTCTTTGAATGAAGTGTAAACACTAGGCCAGCCAAACCTAATGAAAACACAAAGTATCAATGATGCACACACTTCCCAACAAGAAGATGACACACAAACGACGCAACACGCTTCATTATTCACGAGAATACATCTCAGAATCTTCCATATACATCTGCAGAAAAAACAACAAGCTTCAAACACTGAACACTTTCACCAGTCTATCTGGTCTATGCAGACACACGCAGAAATACTAAAACATGATTTTTGGATCACCAAATTCCAAACCTCTTCACCAGAGCATAGGAAAGACCTTCACAAGACATCTCCCGGATCCGCACGATCTAAAACAAAACAACAAAGAAATGTGGAGCAAACATATTTCTCCCAATCCACAGAACACAGACACTATCGGTAGAACACATATACTGGTGGACACAACTTCTACGTATCATCTCACCAGAAACTGAAACTCAAACTATATCATCATTGGATCATTATCAACACACCTTTAAATCTACATAGGCATAGGATCAACACAGGAGACATGCGAAGCACATACCAGAGCACACACTGAATACTTCCAACATTTTGACTTCTTTTCTTCATTAATTTCCTCAAAAGAACTTGGAAACTCATCAAACCAAGATAGCTCCATGTACTCACAATATCTTAACAACATCTCAACCATACATGTACAATCTGCAACATACTGCACAGTGTTGACATCAATGACAACACCACCAAACTAGCTCATATCTACAACAATATTTGCTTCTTTCATGATATTTTTGTGGATGTGTAATATACTTTAATAATGTGCAATGTGTAATAAGGGAGTGACTTGGTTTCACCAAGAATCATGCCATTTTAAATTACATTTTGAATATTTGAAATAAAAAATTAAAAATGAAAGTAATATAAGATAGGAAAGTGGAATTAGAATGGGCACGAAGACCTTTGGAAGACCACTACCATTGTGAAAAATCTAAAAAGGGATGTGAAATGGTGGTAGGGGTGACACCATGCCATAATCTCATAAAAAGATGCAATAAAAACGATTTTAAAAAGGTCGATGGGAAGAGGATGGGGTGCAACCCAAAAGGAAGTTTAGAAATCAGAAAAAACAAAAACAAAATAGGGATGTGTGGAAAAAAAAGAAGGTTGCACTCAAAGTGAGATTGGAGGGGGCCTACACATTTTTGATTGGAAAAGGTGAGAGCTATGTAGAGATAGCAGTAAGAAATAATTGTGTTTAAGGCAAAGGAAATGAAGGCCCAACCTGCATCTAGTGGAAGGAGAAATTTTGAATGCTTAGCAAAATAATTGAGGTAGTGCCATATAATGATAACACAGAAAAGAGATAGGGAATGGCATAGAATAAGGAGAGTTGAAAATTAAAATGCATACTTAGTTGGAACTAAGTCGTGGAAGAGGAGAAGAATGTTGCACATGGGGTTGCGTGGAAAGGAGGTGGCATGAAGACAAGTTAGCGTAGGAGTAAGGAAGAGGAGTTGTGAAATTTCCTAGAAGGGAAATTTAAAACTTAAAATAATTAAAATGACAAGTGAAAATTTGGGTGACTGTATGAGGTAGAGGAGGTTGCACTTAGGAAATGAGTTTAATTCATTTGCATGAAATTGTGAGGTGCATATTGGAGAGAGGGGGAGTGGATAATCATATTGAAGATTGGAGTACATGAATATGTGTAAGCTAAGAAAGGTCATTTCAAGATTGAATGTGAAATTCTTTTCACAATGTGTTAGAGTTAGTTAATAAAATCAATTTTATTTTGCTGCAATCATGTCTTATATAGGGGTGGAATTTTTCCCATGTCAATGTGCGTTTGATATCATGAGAATTTGAGGAATTATTGTTGAACACAATGGAAATAGGTGTCCACTTTTAGGAGATGGAACTTTGGGACCTATTTCGTACTTTAGTTCATTAGGAACCCAAGATCCCTCAACCAAGTGACTTGATTGAGGAAGGGACTAGGGGTTCCCTTGTGTGACTGGACATGGGTTCACCATTAAATGAAGCTTCAAAGGAGAAATGAAAACACTTATGCACAAAAACCTAGAAAATTGAAAGCATAAAATCAAATTGATAAATAGAATAAAACATAAAAGTACCTAGATGAGTGGAGAGGCTAAAACAAGATCTATAAACCCTGGAAACTGTTGTTTCAGATTGCACTAGGACTAATACACCAAGTTGGGTGATTTAGTCCTACTCTAGGGTTTCTAGGGAAGGATCTTGGATTCTTAGAGAGTTGATCAAGATCTGTTGAATGGTGATCAAAAACTATAATGGGACTAATACGACAGGTTGGGTGATTTAGTCCCACTCTAGGTTTTTTTGAGGATCTTTTTGAATCTTCTGAACCTAGATCCAACATTTTTGAATGTTTTCGAAAGGATATATCAAGGACTAAATCACTAGGTTGGGTGAATGAGTCTCGTTCACCTAAATTTGTAAAATACACATCACAAGAGAGAAAAATTTTGCTTTGTTAGTGGATGGGAGTTTGCCTCGGTTAGACCCCATTTGAGTAATTAAACTTTGAAATGAATTGAAATAAAATTAAGAAATGATGAATGAACAAATGAATGTAACAACTCACCAAAACTTGTTGAATCCTTGGAGTGTAGATCTGCAACTTGTATGAATTAGATTCAATGGATGTAGATCTTGATCATGAAACTTGATATGAATTTGAATGCTTGAACTTGGATCACAAATACTACATCAAAATGTTAGCTCACAAACGCACATGATGCATGAAGACCTTGATATGATGCTTAAATCTTGAATTAATTCTCCAAAATGCTTGATAATCAGCTCTTGAATGCTCTCTTGATCATAAGCCTTGCTCTTGCAATCGAACACATGAAATCTCTAGGTCTTGGAATAATGATTCTAGCTCTTAGGTGCTTGCTCTTAGATCTTCTTAGTGAAATAATGACTTGAAACCTTAGTTATATAGGCATTCCATCTAATTTATCATTTATTAGATCCCAAATGCCTACATTCACAAAATTTGAATTGAAAAATCTGATTTCCCACTCAAACCCTAAAAAGGGCCCCAAATGGGACTCATATGCCCAAGGTGGTGTATGGGTCCCACCCTAGATATTTGGGGTGAGAGAATGTTGGGGGTTAGAATATTAGGTGCATTTTTTTAATTTTCAGGATTTCAGTTGAAATAAGCCTTAGGATATATAATAAAGGGAATTGAGGGCCTATTAATGATGATTTGAAGGTCATGAATGCAAGAGGGCCCAAAACTTAGTGTGAAGATGTAAATAAATATATTTTACAACATTAAATTAAGGAAAAATTAGGTCCATTTTAACTAGGAGGGCCCAAACAAGTGAGAAAATGTAAGGGATACATTTTCCGTCACTACATTTAGCCCCCACTTTAGTGAGACGATGACCTTGTGTCAAACTCACACTAAAGTAGACAAATTCACATCAAGAATGGTCCAAGTGTACCAATGCTAGTGAGATAGGACAACAACGATCAAGAGGGTTGTGCAAGCCCCTAGGATCAAGATCCTATGGGAAACCAACATAGGCACAAAAGAACATGCATGTGAATGATGTATGAGGCACCAACAAGACACAAGCATACACTATCAAAGAAATAAAGAAGAAAGAAAATGAAAAAAAGAGAGGGTGGATCAAGTCTCAACTATTTTTCCAACTCGATGGGGATCAAGCCTTAGTTGTTTGTCCAAAAAAAACATTTACAAGTGGAACACGATGTCCACTATGAAAACAAAACACATGCTCACAAGAGCTAATGGAATTTGATATCCACTAGGTGAACCACCAGAAAGGTGAGACACATATGCACACGGTCGATATATGGTCACTCACACAAGGAAGTGGCTATGGGAAAGTCATGCCTATGGTTGGCTCCCATACATAATAACCATACCAAAGTTATACCTCTTGATAACTTTGATAAGGCGCCACAAAATGAAACTTCGAGCTTATGAACAACATGCAAGTAAAAATTGTTGGAAGAATGAAGAAGTCCTCTGGTGTGTTGTCATTGATGCCAAAATTGGTTGCTAATAGTTTCGTCAATTCAAAAAAAGTATGTTTTTATTATTTTGATCTGATAATTTGGTTTGAAAATGCTCTCAGTAGAAGATCACTTCATGATATTTTAATATGATAGGACTATTAGTTGCATCTCTAGATAATTTCGCAGTGGTTTGTGTTGAAAGGGATGGGATATGTATGACAGAGTTTGGCTTATAGTGTTCTACTCAGTAATTGTGCAAATGGTATAGGTTTTCTTCTAGTTGACATGCATAACAAGTGTGCTTATATTTTCTTAATAAAATATCCTTACATTCATATTACATGGTATAACTCTCTTATTTTCAAGTTCAATGATTTATACCATAGCAATGAATTTTGGATCTAGTTTCAACAATTTTTCTTTCTTCTTGTTTTCCTCCTTAGCAACTTCTTCAAGTTTGTCCAATTATAAATTCATCTATATTTCATGATATTTCCAATTAAGTTCTAATGTCCTATTCATTCACTCTAGGATATCTTCAACTAGATATGTAGATCTTTCTCTTTGATTTATCATTATGCTACATTAAAAGTAACTCCGACCTTGTATACTAGAAATATTAGAGCTTTGATACCATTGTAATGTCCCTTATTGGGATTTTCTATGATTATGCTTTTTATCTTTTATGATGTAAGGACGTATAAATAAAAAATAAACTATGAAATTAACCCTACACTAATAATTTGAGTGATAATTATTCTCTAGAATGTGTAACCAAACAATTCTAATTTATACTACTAATAATAACCAATCTAATTATATAAAATAGTATGATAATATTCCAAATATTATTTCAACTAGAAACTAAAGAAAAAATAATTAAATACAACCAAACTAGATTTGAAATGCAAACAACTTCCACTTCTAATACTTCAATTCAAACTTTCAATGGGATTTCTTTATCCAAACCTTCCTCAAAGGCAAATAAATGATAACCATATGATGAACAAGTATCACAAGCAATGTGTGTGTGTGTATATATATGTGTGTGTGTGTGTGTGTGTGTGTGTGTATCTTTGTGTGTGTGTGTGTGTGTGTATATATATATGTATGTATGTATGTTGTCTATGTATATGTATATATATGTATGTATATGTATATGTATATTATATATATATATATGTATATGTATGTATATGTATATAATATGTATACATATGTATATATACATACATACATATACATATACATATGTTTACATATTATATACATATACATACATATACATATATATACATACATACATATACATATACATACATATACATATACATATACACACACACACATACATACATACATACATACATACATACATACATACATACATACATACATACATACATACATACATACATATAAATATAAATGCATTATCTTGCTAAACATATATATGTGACTTTCCTTCCTTGTGATTATCTAGATATGATGGTAATTACAATATTAGACTATATATTGTGAGTTTAGTGTATGATTTATATCACTACTAAACTAATGGTCTAGCAATAGTCCTTAATTAAACATGGTTTCAATACACAAAGAGTCTTCATTCATAACATTATTATGCACTAAACAATGAACTCTCCAAATTGAAATATTATCAAGAAATGATCAAATAGTCTTCGAGGATCTAAAATAGATATTAATTCAATTCTATGGTAGACCCCACCATTTTTTATAGATGCATATTATAATGTTACCCCCTTTATTTTCTAGTTGCAATCAAATTGAATTAATAATCTGATAGGTTATGAACATGAAGTGGTGGTCAATGTAGGTATCTTCTTTAAGGGAGTTCAAATTAGAAAGTGACACAACCCCCACTGGTAATTCAAATCCAAAAATAAATTGTTTGATATTTATGACCAAGGGAAATATTGTATGCAATAATATACTTCACTAGTACCTGATTTCTATAGATATGTGGTGATTCTCAATAATATTAAGGAAATATTAATAAGAGTCGATAATGACAGGTCTCAATTAGTTAGATCAAGGGCAACAATAATATTGATTGATAATATTTTTTGTATTTTTTATATTAATAACACGGTTCAGATTTGATAATAATAATATTATGATAAAAAAAATAACCTTGAAATCCTACTTAATTGACCGAGTAAATGAATCTTTCACAATAATAATCAAACTAGAAAATAAAAATGAAATCTTGTAAAACTAATTACTAGTAATGATAAATCCTTCCTAACAAAAAATGAAACTAGAAATGCAAGAATACATTTAAACTCTCAATAATTCTAAGAGAGAATTTGCTTGCAAATTTAAATTGATCTCCATGGAAGAACAATCACAATCCTTGATGCAAAATCGCCCTACTTGGAGATAAGGGGTTTTGTCAAATTCAAAAAGAATTTCAAGAGGGTTTTCATCCTCCAAAAATTGCCAACCAAGGGTTTTCATCCTCGAACACAAATTTGAATTTTGAATATAAAAAGGTTAAATTGATAATGAACAATGGATCATGAATAACAATTCTTGACTTCTCTTTTATAGATGCTCTACCTCATGCCCTCTATTTATTTTAATTTTAATTTATTTTCTTTTTTTTCCTCTAGTTATTTTTAAAATATTAAATTAGATCCAATGGACCCTTTTTAAATTATATTTTAATAAAGTGTTAAAAGCACTTTTGTAAATAATAGGGTCTACTTTAAATTTAATTTTTTATTTTTATTTTAAAAAGGGAACATGGCATAGGTAGATCTCATGTCATCAACATATCCAACCTAATAAATTACCACAAGCCCTTATGTATACATTATTCTACATTTAAATATGTCTTGAATACCCTCAACACCACAGTATAATGAGAATATCCAACAAAAGACACATATACATTTTGGAACTCCCATTGCATGGGTAATGTTAACTTTTGAAATCAATTAAGACATCTCAAAGTCCACCAATATCACTCACAAGAAGGGTGTGACAAATGCAACAATATCACCTTGTACTAAAGAACATCCATAATAATATACAAACTTGCTAACTAAACCACTACAACATAACTCTCTTGCCACTAGTATTTATAGCTCTCCCAAGTTTTTTGCATCATAAAAGATAAAGATTATAGAACCTCCATGCTATTAACCAAAAAAAAAAGCAATGAAGTATAACATAACATAATAACATTCTTCTTGTTCAAGAAACAAAAATGCCTAAAGATAAAGTTGAAAGCTTTAGAATTTTTCAGAATTGTGGGGCTCATGGGAATAGTTTTGTTGGAGCTTCGAGAGGAATTGTTACTTTTTGGAAAAAGTTGATTATTAGAGGTGAACCCTTAATGGAGAATGGTAATCTAGTGGCCACTAGATTTACTCACATAAGAGATATTTTTTGCTGGATACAATCCAATATATATGCTCTGAATTGTAAGAATGCTAGAAATTCTTTTTGGTGTGAGCTATCTTCTTTTCGAAAGTGTTTTGCTAATGAACACTGGGTGGTTATGGGAGACTTCAATACTCCCCTCTTGACTGATGTAAAATTTTGGGGTTCTCAAGTTAACTGGGATAGCAAATCAGGCCTTTCTAACTTCATTAATAGTAATGCTTTGATCGACCTTGACTTGCAAGGCACCTCTTATACTTGGACTAATAGGAGGAATGGGCTTGATTTGATCCAAGTGAGACTCGATAGGGCCCTTGTTTCTGGTCAATGGTTCATAGACTATTTTTGTGGATTGAGAGCTCTTTCAAGGGTGGGATCTGATCACTTTCCCATTTGTCTAACGGTGGACCCTACTAAGGTGAAAAAGAACTCCCCTTTCAGATTTGAAAAATTCTGGTTATCTCATCCTCAAATCTTTAAGGAAATCAGGAGATGGTGGAATATTGATATTTCTAGTACAGCTATGTTTAGGATTGCTAAAAAATTAAAGGAAGTCAAATCTAATTTGAGGAGATGGAAAAAGGATGCTTTTGGGAGTATCTTTGGAACTAAGACGAATATTCAGAGCAAACTTCAGGAGATCCAGGCCAAAATCCAGAAATTGGGGTACACTGATAAATTTAGAGAAAAGGAAAATGAACTTCTCACTAAGTTGCACGATATTATTGCTAAAGAGGAAATGTTTTGGCGGCAAAGATCTAGGGTGTCTTGGTTGACTGAGGGAGATAGGAACACCAGATTTTTTCACCTGTCTGCTTCGAAACATAGGGCTGCTAATAGAATTGCTTACATTGAAGTAAATGGGACTAGGTTTGAGGAGGAAGATGATATCAAGAAACAGGTTGTTCTTTTTTTCAATAACCTTCTATCTTGTAATGGAGAGATTGTGCCTGATGCTCAAGACTCCCTGCTTGAGGCTATTCCCAAGGAGATAGGTCATAATGAAAATTCTATGATCACTGCTATTCCTACCAAGGCTGAAATTAGGAAAGTCGTTTTCTCTTTTGATGGAAATAAAGCTCCTGGACCTGATGGGTTCCCTTTATTCTTCTTCCAAGAGTTTTGGGAAATTGTTGAGTTGGATGTTGAGAAGGTTGTCAAGGAATTCTTTGGTTCAAGATGTCTTCTAAAAGAACTAAATGCTACTTTTGTGGTCCTTATTCCAAAAAAACCTGGGGCTTCGGAGTTTGAAGCTTTTCGGCCAATCAGCCTATGTAACTCTATCTATAAAATCATTTCGAAGGTTCTAACTACAAGAATGCTTTCTTTGCTTCCTCAAATGATCTCTCTGCAATAGAATGGTTTTGTGCCAGGTAGGTACATTCTGGACTCTGCTATCACTGTTCATGAGAATTTACATTCCCTAATAGTTTCGAAGACTGAAGGGTTCATTCTCAAACTGGACATTTCTAAAGCCTATGATCGAGTAGATTGGAATTTTTTATTTAAAATCCTGGTCAAGTTTGGTTTTAATAGCAGAGTCATCCAACTGATGAACCAGCTTGTTTCGATGGTTACTACCTCTGTCATTGTGAATAGGTCGCCTTCAAGGTTTTTTCAGACTTCCAGAGGTCTTAGACAGGGAGATCCTATCTCTCCTATTCTGTTTACAATTTTGGCTGAGTGTTTGGGAAGAAATATTAAAAATCTTATTGATCAGAGATCCCTTGTTGGTCTAAGACGTTCCTCTTCTCTTCTAACTTGCTCCCACCAGCAATTTGTTGATGATACCATTCTTATGGGAAGATCCACTGTGACTGAAGCTATTACTTTCAAAAGGATCCTGAATCTTTATGAATCTGCTTCTGGGCAAGTTGTTAATAGGGAAAAGAGTTCAATTTTCTTCTTCAACACTCCTGAGCATAGACAAATTAAACTTGCTCGAATTCTTGGCTGTCGGATCGAGCCTCTACCATCAACCTATCTTGGATTGCCTCTATGCTTTAAACCCCCGGATTCATTCGGGATCTCTTTGGTTGAAAAATTCAATAAGAAATTGTCGGGTTGGAAAGGAGCACTTCTCAGTCAAGCTGGAAAAATCCAACTCCTCAAAGCCTCTTTGCAAAATTTACCTGTGTATGCTCTCAGTTTATTTAAAATTCTTGCTAAATATGCTGAGGCTATTGAAAAAATTCAGAAAAGGTTTCTCTGGTCTGGTGTGGAGGATAAGAAGAGACTCCCACTTGTTGGGTGGGACTTGGTTTGCAGACCTAAATCGAGAGGTGGTCTGGGCTTAAGAAAAATTAAAGTGTTGAATTTGTCCCTTCTTGTTAAACAGCTCTGGAGATCTCTTACTCTGAGAGGGGAATGGCAAGAGACCTTAAAAGCCAAATACTTTAGCAACTGTGAGTATCTTAATGATGTTATTACTTCTCCCCATTTACCTCGTGGGTCTGTATGCTGGAATGATATGAGTAGAGGTAGAAAGTTGTTGGAGATGGGGACTGGATGGATTGTTGGAAAAGGAAATAATGTTAGATTTTGGGAAGACAGATGGCTTTTCAAGGATCCTCTAATCAGAACTAAGAAATTCAGCAAATGGATGAATGATTGCAAAAGGGAATTCGGGGTCCTGGTCAAAGATTATTGGAGGCACGGGGACTGGGTTGATTTGAGGATCATCAGTCTGGATCTTTTCCCAATTTAGTCTGCCTTCAGGGCCCTTAGATTGGCTCAACACCAGGTGGATGATCTTACTGTTTGGATAGACAATCCATCTGGCATTTTTTCAGTTTCTTCAGCTACTTCTATGTTGGTTAGTCCGCAGGAGCCCCCGCCCTTCTGGGCTAAAGCTTGGATTAATTCTTTGATTCCTAAAATCAATATTTTCTATTGGATCATGCTACAGAACAAGATTCTCACTTTGGACAATCTTGGCAAGAGAGGAATTCAGTTACCTAACAGATGCTACATGTGCAGGAATGATGCTGAGACTGTTAATCATCTTTTTCTTCATTGTCCTTTTGTGTCGCATATTTGGGGAAAAATTCTTGAGCATCTTGACGTGGCTTGGGTTTCCCCTACTTCGATTGAAGATTTTTTCTTGCAATGGAAAGCTCCATCAAAAAATCCTTTTGTGCATAGGCTCTAATCTTTTGTTCTACCTTTTGTTTCATGGAGTATTTGGAAGGAAAGGAACAACAGATTGTTTAGGGAAAAAGAGAGTTCGGAGGGGGACTTGTATGAAAAAATTGTTAGGGCTATAAAGGAAAATTTATCTTTAATCCCTAGAAAAATGGTTGATAAAGCCACTTGGTCTCCCTTTGATATTGCTACAGTTGAAAAATGGAATTCGAAATTAGTTGCTTTAAAAGTCCCCACGCCGGCCTATTGTGGGAGGGAGAATACCAGTTGGATTTTGCCGCCTTTTGGTTGGGTGAAAGCCAATTTTGATGGTGCTGCTAAAGGCAACCCTGGGAAAGCTGGCAGCGGGTGTGTTTTAAGGGACAATGCAGGGGCTTTTATTGCGGCTTATGCTATTGACATTGGCACCCAAACTAATCATGTTGTGGAAGTCGTAGGGGCTTATCACATGGTTAACCTGGCTTTCAATATGAATATGAAATGTCTTTGGCTGGAGGGTGATTCAAAGAACATAATAGACTGTATTCTTGGGCTAACCCCCCCTTCGTGGACCATCAAAAAGTGGATCGAAGATACAATTGCCATATTAAGTAAATTCGACAAAGTGAAAGTTTCCCACACCTACAGAGAAGCCAATAAGGTGGCGGATTACTTTGCCAATGAAGGGGTCAAGAGGGGTGGGGAAAACACGTGGAGGAAGAATGATTACCTCCATACCGAGGTTAAAGCTCTAATCTATTATGATTCTATACATGGAAGAGAAGCTTGTCTTAGCCATGATGAAGCGGATAAAGATTAAGTACGTCGATCTCATTAGATTTGATGGGACCGACGTCATTTTCCTTTTCGAGAAGCATTTTCGGCACGCTTTTTGGGTGTTTGGGAAAATAAGCTTAAACGGGACCCAGAGCAACTGTAGGGTATGGTATAGCAGAGATCTGAAGATGGGGGGAGAGAGAAAAAGTGTTGAGCCTAGCAGCTGTCAAGAGCACAGGAAGAATGTTAAAGCTTGGGAAAAAATTGAAAAGGGAGGTTTAGTTCCGTTTTTGGAAAAGCTTCATGGAACTGATGAGATGGTGCTGGACTATTTCGCCAAAAATTGGAAAAATGGTGAGATTGTGCTTTTTGGTAGGAGTGTTAAGCTGAATGAGCAAATCATCGGTGAGATTACTGGTCTTTCAACTGAGGGTGTGAAATTTTATCGGGACCACCGGTTCTCTGATGAAGTGGTTATTAGATTTCCTAAGAAAGATAAGGAGAAGGCTAAGCTGGTTAAGGTTTCCAATAGCTACTTTGATGTGGAGTCCATTAAATTGATCTGGAGGAAAGTTTTGAGAGTCATTATGGAGTACATCACGGTTGATGGGCGCTTCACCAGGGCGTATGGTTATCACTTTTCCATTTTGAACCACTTTCGTCACAAGGTTCATATCTCTTTACCATTTTATTTATTCTCTTCTCTGAAGAATTGCCTTGATGATGTTGAAAGAAACCCTAAGCGGATTTCTATTATTCACCCTGGTCTTGTCAGGCTCATCTTTGAGCATTTCCAAAATTTATCCGCTCTGCCTAAAAATGTTGCTGCTGGGGAATTGGATGATGAGGATATGGAAAGTAGCAGGGAAAATGATCCTTGGGCCCCTTCTGTTTTTGCTCTTGCTGGTACTAAAACCTTTGATCCCCAGTCCCTTTCTTGTCGGAATGTCCTTGAGGGTTCTACTCTGCCTTCTCATATTAATCCCCAGCCTTCGCATGGTATGCCTACGCCGAGTTCTGCTCCGCCGTCTTATCTTAATCCTCAGCCTTCGCCTGGCTGCCCTACCTCGGGTTTGGTCTCTGGGTTTAAAGGTGCCTCGGTTACGAAACTGGTTTCGTATTCTGGGAATTCTCTGGAAATCCATTCTGACAATCCTATGGCCAGTAAAGAGTCGGACCCTAGTGCCCCTATGTCTGGAAGATTTGTGAATGCCCCTAAAAGACCCCCAAATCAGGATGAAATTAATTCTGCCTCGAATAACTTTAAGCTTGATGACATAATGAGTGTGGCGGAAAAAAGTGTTGATGGCCTTTTCACTATTTTTAAGTGGGCCCATAAGGAAGTTTGTGATTTGAGTGGCCGTAATAGAGATCTCAGCAACAGAGTCATGGAGTTGGAGCAGAAGGTGAGCTGGAGCCGTAATGAGAATGATGGACAGGACACCCCCTTAACGGAGAAAAGACAACAGTTGCAGGAGGAAAGATTGACTAGGCTGGAGAGCAATGTGTCCAAGATTGGCCAAAATATTAGGGCCACTGTGGCACATAATCATAAAATTTCCAGGCATAACGCCATGGTGGAAAAGCTGGAAAAAAATTAAAAGGGCTCGTTGTTCGTGGAATTGGATGCGGACAGATGTTGTAGCAGAGCTGTTGTTGAAGGGATTTTGACTCGCACCCGGGCTAACACGAAGAGGAAGGCCCCTGCTTCTACACATATGGTTCAAATCCTCATGCAAGGAATACAAGAGATGAGTGAAGTTGAGAAGGAAGCCGAGGAGTTTATGAACATCATGGAGTAGTGTTGTTGTGGTCTTCTCTGGCTTTTTGGCGGTCCTTTTTTTGGACCCTGTTGTCTCTTTGTTGATGTCGTTTCTTTTTGGGACAGCTGTCTATTTTCCTAGACTTTTTTTGCTCTATCTTTGTGGTTTCAGGTCCCTGTAAAACCTGTTTTTTCCTTTTCAAAAACATAACAAATGATCACAAACATAGTGATTATAATGGGTCCATGCAAACCTCAACTCCAATGTCATGTGAACATTAACCTCTAGGAAGAAACACAAGACCATCAAGAGAGAATCTGCAAATCAGAACCATGTAATATATCCTTCCATCAACGCCTTTAAATGCTCAAGTTGTGACAAGTAAGCTCTCCTTAACAGAACCCCAAATAAAAAATCTTCCACAACACCTAACCATTCAACTCTAAGGTTATACATATCATATGTATCAATAGACTAACCAAGATGCAAGACTCTCAAAGTGAAGTAAAAAATCAAAACCAAAATATTCATTCCCAAAACCAAGTGAATAATAGTGATTTTTTAGTGGCTAATATTTGCCAATAGGCTAATAGTTGAAATTGGGGATTCAAAATTTGGCTAATAATACAAGCTATAAGGCGACCTGAATCATCATATTTTTACAAAATTTAATTCTAGTCCTAGTTAAATCGCCAAAATAGGTATTTTATTAAACTTTTAAAATAAAAAAATTGTCATAATATTTGATAACTAATTAGATCATATTTTCCTAAATTTTATAAGTTATAGTATAAAATGAAATTGATTTGCCAATAATATTATATAATTATTGGTTACTTTAGGGCCATATCACCAATTTTTAATCATCGCCATTGATTTTATTTATAATTTAATGGTTGAGGTTGTATTCCATGGGTTAAAATGTAGCCACATAGCTACAATGCCCATCGAACCCCAAATTGTATTTGGGTCATTGAAGATAATTCAATAGATGGGGCTAAATTTCATGGGCCAAAATGTACCTATAAATCTCTAATGCCCATGGGGCCTAAAATTGTATTTGTGTCCTATGGGCATTAGAGCTCTGCATGTACACTTTGACCCACCAAATAGAACCCAAAACAGATTATAAATAAAATTAATTGTGGTGAGAAATTGATTTAAAATATTATAGAATAAAGGAATAATAGAAATGAGCACTACACTTTAAACTAGTCAATCATTTCAACCCTCAAGCCCTTATGTTTTTGTAGGAATTTAATTTTTTTGAAATGAAGGATCTACCATGGTAATTAATTCATTTTCCTATATTTCAACAAGATTCACCAATATTTTCTACAAATTTCTAGTTACTTTTAAAAAATCGCCAATAAAATTAAATTTTTTTCCAAAAAAAGTTTGCAAATAGAAATTAATATTTTTTTCCAAAAAAATGAAAGATTTGACAAGATTTTATATCTTTTTTCAAGGAGGGTCTCTTAAAGTTGTCACTACTGAATAAACCCCAAACCATCCTCTACACTCGTCAAAATTATCATCTTGATAATCTCACATACATATGAAAACAAAGGAAAAATAAACCATGCCAATTAATTGTCAAGCAAGCCTTAAGAACTAATATCCATAGCTCAAGACTCATTCCATAAGAAAGTAAAGCACAAACCAAAATGCATCTAAAAATAAGGTAAGAAATATTTATAAGATGATTCACTACTGAGAGGGCTAAGAGTGAGGAATGAGATTACTCCTCTAAGATATGGCAAGCTACAATGAATCTCTCTAAGAATAATCTCTACAATATGTCCATATTGAACTCACATCTAGCCCAAGTGTAGTCTCCTCATTCTTCCTATTGAAACCTCATCAAAGAGTAATCATCTCAACACATGATCTCCAAGAACAAGATATTTTTAGCCTTACCAAAATCTTATATAGGTATATAACCAATCATCTCATGCCAATCAAACTCCAATGCAACACATAATAACTAGAATATCACAAGAAAAATGATCACATCATTCATTTATTAGATTATCATAAATCGCTATCAAAGCTAACATCACGACTCTATATCTCAAAAGAAGATCATTTATATCAAATGAAAATATTTTATTGTAAGAGCATCTATACCATGCCAAACATCATGCATAATCAAGAGTCCACCATGGCATAATAATATACATCCTATGAGCAAGGGCCATTTGTCAAACTAGCAAACCATAATTGACACCTTAACCAAAAACTCCAAGAGAACACTCCAAATCACATGAAGATAACCATTTACTATCAATAGAACTCAAGATGTCAAAGAACTCTCATTGCATAAAAGAACAAGAACAAGATCCAAGAGCTCCTCTATGACACCAACAACTACTGCAGAAGATCATCCATCACCAAGTGATGAATCCACACCACTACCAAAGCTCCTACTAAATCATGATATTGAGATACACATAACATCATGATAATCATCTCTTAAATGAAGATCACCCTTGGTCCTCACACACTCAAATGCACCACTAACAACTTAGGAGAATAAAATAGATCCAATATCTCCAAGCCAAGAAGATAAACCACCACCTATAATCTTGGAATCAATGCATCTACATAAACAACCATATCATGCAAAAGCTCCAAGTGTACAAGGAACCTCCATGACACCATGATCGCCACCCAATGTACTTGCATAAACAACCATATTGTGCCAAGAATCCAAACATACAAGGAACCTTCACAGCACTACGATCACCACTCAATACTTATATCAAACTTCTACCAAGTCTCACATATATTGCGCCATAAACAACAACTATAGATCCCAAAATATAATTGTATTAGATAATACCATCTCTTCACTCATAATGACAACCTGTCAAACCAAGGAACCAAATCAAACCACCTAAATAAAATATGCATCAACATTAAAATAACTATGAATGTAGAAAACCATCATTCTATGTTTTACCATATTGAACACCACCAAGAGAATAGACAAAGTCAATTTTTGTTTTGGGAATAACAATACTATAGTTGAACCTGTGCAAATAATTCATACGTCCCAACAAAGGTAATCCTCATGACTGCATTTATCTGTATAACTAACACATTTTAAAGATTCAAATTAGAGCTTCTAAAGCTCAGCTAGTCAGTCCCCAACTAAAAACACAAAATCCTAAAATTCCAATATCTCTGTGAAAAAAATTGTAGCAGGTAAAGCGCTAAAAGCAGATCTATAGCGTAGGGGAGTGCAATGCTCATCTAATCCTGCAAAACCCGAGTTCGCACCCTGTACTCGATGGGGACTTCCACAGATGAAAAGTAGCTTTACTTTGATCCTCACATGCCTTCCTTATCAGTTAAGTATTCAGGTGGACCAGGGGGATGGAACCCCATTAACAACTTCACTCTTTGTAGCTCTACGTGGTCCCCCAAATGTTGTTCCATTTTTTAAACTTTTTAGACTTAGATAAGCTAACCTTTTCATTTGACTAATTTTTAACACTAACAGAGGGAATGATAATGTAATGATAGAAAAATTCATATCAATATTTTTTTAATCTTAATGTCTTTTATCTAATCATAAGTCTATAAGTGATTTGATTTTTGATATTATTTTATTCTTGATTTCACTATCAATTATTCGGAAAATTTGATTTTACTTTTTCAGTATTTTGTATGTCATTTTGGATTGGATTTCTTATTATAGAATTAAGTCAACTCATTTTCACAATTACACATCTAAACCTTAAACTTTTAAATTCATAATTCAATTTTGAACCTTATTGACTACCTCATAATAGCTTTTGTGAGCAAACATAACTCATACTTGTATGTTATGTTGTATTTAAGAACATTCATTATTTATTTATAAATCCTTAGGAGCTGTGAAAAAGTGTAGGAGCTGTGAAAAAGTGTTATTAAAGAACATTCATGATACACTCATAACAATGTTATCAAAACATGCATCATCTTTAAGCTTCCATGCATGTTTGCCTATCATCTCCAATCTTGGTTCATTATCATTGAATTAGTCAAGTTCACAAATATTATTTATAGAAACCACCTCACTTCAAACATAGGTACAATGTGATGACATAAACCACTATAGTAATTTATTCCCAGCTAGTTCACTTCTGCAAGTCCAAGTTAAATTCTACATGGAAGATAAATTCTATGGATGTATATCTAAACTAGAAAATTAACATTTGTTTTATTTATTTTGAGGTGTTTGTATGATCAAGGCCCTTATTTTCAACACATTGGTTAATCAAGTCTCCACATCTTTACCATCGTTTTTCTCCCTCTAAAATCCAACTTTAAGTGCAACAACCTTCAAAATGAAACTTAATGTATCCTACTGGATTCACCTCTAAAGCAATACCTTATCATGTGCATACATATTGAAGGTTTTTAAATAGCTAAAATATGGCCCAATATATCACTTTAGATATAAGGGAAAGGAAATAATTTAATTAATGTGATAGGGCAAGTAATGAGAATAGGAAACCATAGACAAAAAAGGGTGGGGTGTTTATAAGCAACATTCAAAATCTTGTACATATCACTTTACATGAATTAATTAGAGGAAATAGCATTCATTATATTGGTTTCTAGGTTCATGAAACTATCTTTTTCTACATCATATAGTCTTGTAATGTGTGAGAGCCTCATAATCACAAAACACCTACTTAATCCCAAATCTAATGTAGTTAACAAAGGAAATAATGGTCAAATGAAGGTTGTGTAGTTAAGTACAATTCTACCCAATTTTTCTAAAATTAATTATTGGACACCTTTTGGTAATGTCACAACCCTACATTGAAGAATCACCAACTATCATTAATATTTTTGTATTATAATTTAGATTAGTATGTATATACCTTAGTTGAGATATTGGTTATTAAGGGGATTCAATGTTAGAGTTAATGTTGTAAGGGTTTTGAGATGTATAAGTGTTTTTAAATCAAATCTTTCTACAAGATTGTGGGAGTAAATGGTGACTCCCCAACACCCCCACAAAATCTTCAAGCCAACATATAACCCTCAGATCTGGGAAGGAATCCGCAACACCTGAAGAGCTTTGATACCATGTGGAAGTAAATGGTGACTCCCTAACACCCCCAGGAATAGTTGCTAGACCAAAACCACTTCCACAAGAGAGAGAATGGCAAGAAAACTCGATTCACAATGCAAGATTGAATTAATGGTTGAATATGCAAATGTACATGAGATGCCTTGCTTATAAAGGCAAGGTTGAGAGATAGGATTAGACAAGATCATGACAAGTGTCTTAAACCTATGACATGAGACAACCAACTACCTAGGAACCAAGCATTACTAGCTAGATAAGATAAGTTATAGAAAAACCAACATATAACCCTCACAAAATCTTCAAGCCAACATATAACCCTCAGATCTGGGAAGGAATCTGCAACACTTGAAGAGCTCTGATACCATGTAGGAGTAAATGGTGACTCCCCAACACCCCCAGGAACAATTGCTAGACCAAAACCACTTTCACAAGAAAGAAAATGGCAAGAAATATTGCATCACAATGAAAGATTAAATTGATGGTTGAATATGCAAATGTACATGAGATGCCTTGCTTATAAAGGCAAGGTTGAGAAATAGGATTAGACAAGTTCATGACAAGCGCCTTAATCCTATGACATGAGACAACCAACTACCTAGGAACCAAGCATTACTATCTAAATAAGATAAGTTATAGAAAATCCAACTAAGACTTCTAGAAAGAATCTTATATCCTAAGTAAACTTAACATGTGAATATGTCCCCTAATTACCTAGTGAATGAATTAGCTAGATACAAGACAATTATTCACACCAACAAAGATAACATATTTGGCATAACTCATCTATAGGTTTTTGTTCACAAGCCTTTAATGTATGGGACGGTAATCAAAAATCATTTTGAGTTGGATGTAGGTGTAGACAATGCCCTTGGTTAATAGGTTAGAAATAATAAGGGCTAATAAAAATGTAATAATTGATCTTATATAGGATACCTAGTGAAATAGGGAGGTATTTTAATTATACTAGTGTATATAGATGGGGTATCAAAAACAAAAATTTAAGAGGTGGAAATAAAAACAGGGTTGCTATTAGTACCATACAAATATAGGTGTTATATAGTATTTTAGTCTTTTGGTTCTTGCCATAGAGTTCAATTATTTCTACATGTAACATTTTAGTGAATCTTTTTTTATTAATATCTTGGCAATGTTCTTATTTTTTAGCAAAACATATATCTCACAAAGCCTCTAAATTGATACCAAAGATCCCATGTGACATATTTGATCAAGTTGCCTCATGCCAAAAGTTTTGAATTTTTAAAATTATAATAGAAAAGATAATTAATTTATGTGCAAACAATTTTGAATCTCATGCCAACATTTGAAGACTTTCCTAATCTTATTGGTACCAAGGAAATTTAATGAAATTAGGGCTACATTAAGTTATCATGATTACATCTTGTCACATCCGTTTAAGGTGGGTCGTTTTACTTGTTTCCATAAATCAAATTGTGTATTGATAATTATAGTACATTAATGGCTGATGTAATAACATATTTATTTGTTTGCAATTTCTATAAATAAAATTATACATCACCAAGGGAGCTAAAAAATTAAAAAGGAGTTAGCCTAGCACTTAGAGCACAAATTTAGTGGTGGAACAAGAGTATAGAAGTCCCAAGACCATCATATATTACATATGAGCTCAAAATATTGTAATTGAAGAGTTGTAATGCCTCAATATTTTTCCTAAGTTGTTAATGGTTACAAGAAAGACAAATAAATTTTGTTACAATTTTGGCATGTGCATATGTTGTATTACACACATCACAAGCACACAATGTTGAGATATAACTCAACACACTAAACATCATCACCAATACATAATGTGAGGTGGCACAATGGAAAAACTCACACATCAAGGGATAAGTCACCATGACTAGCCTATGAGATGATGGAGCTCCCCCTTGATGAAGATCAAACACAATGAATGGGATGCAAGAGACACAAGATACATAACACATTCCAAGATATTATAAATTGGCAATTGAACACCTAGGAATACCTACTCAATAGTTAGGTCCATTAGAAGTTACACAACCTCAATCAATCAAACCATTTAGTAGTCAATTTCACACTAAGATATCCATCCCAACATGAAAGAGAGTATAACTCAAAAAATATGATTTTTTTATGAAATTGAGATGAAAGGAATACTAAGTATATGAAGGTGGCCGAATTCCATTAAAAAAAAAATTGGGGGGAAGTGTCTCCTATTCAAAGGGTTTTGGGTGATATCACAAATCAAGATGGTAGTTCATAAAAACTAGATATCAACATAGAAATGATATGTTAGTGCAAAATTGGCAATCATTGATCCTATAAGATGACAATATGCATTAAGACTAGATATAGATTAAAATTTCCTAGAATGGATGCTAACACACATTAGAAAGGAGAAGCATGGAGAATTTCTATAAATTCACAAGAAATAAATAATATAACAATAAGGTATATATTTCAATTTCCTAGAATGGTTGATTTAATGGACTATTTGAGTGGAGCATAATATTTTAACAAGAAAAATTTGAAGAGTTAATATTTCTATATTAGAATAATAGGAGATGAATGGAAGATAATATTTAAGAAAAAATAAGGATTATATGAGTAGTTGTTATGTCCTTTGGATTGACTAATGCATTGAGCATATTTATAAGATTTATGAATGATGTATTACAGCTATATTTGGTAAGTTTGTGATTATTTATTTGGATGACACTAATTTTCCAATAGAACCGAGGAGGAAATCTATAACATATTATATTAGTATTACAAAGAGTAAGAAAAGTTAAAATATTGGTCAATAAAAAGAAATATAGTTTTATAAAGGAAGAATTGGTATGTCTAGGATTTTCAATTTTAACTAAGGGTTTGAAAATATTTCCAGAAAAGATTAAAGTAATTTTTATTGGCTACATTAAATATTATTTTAGAGGTAAAAAAAATCATGGATTGGTGAGTTTTTATAGAAAGTTCATTACAAATTTTAGTGCAATGTAGCACTAATTGAGACAATAAGAAGAGATAAAAGATAATTTAAGTGGATTGTACTTGTGCACACAAGAGACTATAAAAAATGAACTTAACTAAACAATCAGTGTTAGCATTAATAGACTTTGATATGATATTTTAGTTATATTGTTATGCTCGTGGTAATTGGAGAAATATTAAGTTATGAAGGTAAAATAGAAGCATACTTCATAAAGTTAAATGATGCAAGAGGAAGATATTCAATGCGAGATAAAGAGTTTTTGGTGGAAGCATAAATCCTTGTACCACTTGTGTGATATTCCACACAAAGAGTCATAGAGGAAAAAATCATTAAACAATTTCAAATGAAAGACCTTTATTTGAAGGAAAACTTGCTACCTTATGTTAAGGAGGTTCAAATGATGGTCATCCATAGTGAAATGAAGATTTTTTTAATGTTTAAACACCAAAAATTTATGGAAATATCCTTCATTTAAACATTTTTGTGTGGCCCTTAGTTATTATTGTCACCCTATATTTGTTGATAGAAATTGGTGAGAAATTATTGTGACAATATAATATGAAGTATATAAATTTTATTATCATAAAATGATAGGCACATTATTAACCATCAAATATTAAATGTAACTTAGACATACACTTATAATATAAAATTAAAATTAAAAAATATATATAACAATATACACACAAAGAAACCTTTTGGGAAAATCTCCACTATCAAAGAGATATCAAGCCTATATTACTCAAGAATAAATATTTACAAAAATATGATTCACTCTAGCTTCTTCACCCTAGCAATATAATTAATTTCTAAGCAAACTGGTCCATAAACTTGAAATATCAAGCTTTTTTTGTTTTTTAATAACTTTTTTCTATTAATTTAAAAAAAAAAAAAACTTATATGACATCAATTTTCAGAAAATTCTCCACACAATAAAAAAATTCAAAAAATGTTTAGTTTAGGTTCAATTATGTTGTCCGTACACATTGATTTTTAAAAACAGCAATTAAGGCCAATAAAAATATATATATTCAGGAAAAAATAACAACAATATTATCATCAATCTTCATGTTGTTACATATCTTTCCCCAAAAGGAATTAGAAAAATACTTTTACTTAGGTCAAAAAGTAGTGTACGTACATGTGCATGGTATGGTAAAAAAAAGTGAATTTTAAAAAGTGGTTTTTATACATGCCTATTAAAATTTAATTTCTATCATCTAGGTATTAGAACAAATTACATATTTGGAAACTAGATTCAAAATACTAAATTTCATATTACTAAATGTTTTTAAGATTCTTTGTGTAAGTGCTTCAAATTTTCAATCCAAGTGTGACAAATTGTAAAAAACAACAAAACACTTCCACTTTTTGAGTTTTTTGTGGACCCAATTTCTTGCGTCAGCCCCAAAGACACATGATGTTTTGTATGTTGAAGGCTTAAAGCATAATTTTTTGAGTGTTAGTCAAATGTGTGATAAAGGATACAAGTTATCTTTTAGTTTTGAAGGTTGTGGAATCAATGTTAGATGCATAGGACAATTGAGAGGGGGGTGAATCGATTGTACATTAAAACATCAAAACCCTCATTAACATTTAGATCTTTATCAACCATTAAATCCTTATCATGTATTAGCAGAATGTAAATATATGAAAGAATAATGCAAACGCATCAAACACATAAGAACACTAGATTTATGCGGAAAACCCAAGAAGGGAAAAACCACTGTGAGGATTAGCTCACTATATAAATGAATTGATCACTACTAAAGGACTCATTGTCCAAAAGAAATGCCAATTTGAACTGTAAACAATGCATTTATCTTATGTTGAAGATACAATTCCACTAAAGCACAAACAACTCATTCAACAGACTAAAATGTAGACACCTTCTGCTCACTACATCTAGGAGTCATAGGCATTAAAGCTCACACTCAAATCACCACACTTGATCACTTTCGCATCTTTCACACACCTACTGATACACACTCATCTCAAACAACTTACCTTGCATATATACCATCCTCGACCTTGAAAAAATTCTCCAAGGTCGGCTATACACCTCAAACATACAATTACAAAATATGTCAGCACCAAACACTTCCACGGAGTGAAGAAGTGAAGGAAAACCACGTCACAACTTAACTAAGACCCAAATCTACACCAACACGCTTCTCAACACTTCGACAAACAATCATCCTTCTCAATTAGCACTAGCAAACTAGGTTGTCCAAACCTGCACTAACACTAACAAAAATTCACAAGCACACATCTCCAGGTCTAGAAACATCTCACAAACCACATAACAACACTCCACAACATCCAAGAATATTCCACATCATCATAATACTTGACACTACTATTGCAACCACCTAAAACTTAGAACACCTTTATTATGTGCAACCAGACACACTAGTACAGACATCCAACACACCAAACAATCTTGTAGAGCACCATAGTACCTGAAACTTCAAGGAAAGGTAGATACATAAAATATAGGCACATTTCTAGATCCGCGGGAAAGAACCTTCATTGCAAAGAAATGCAAAGCAATCTCATTTCTCCCAAGCACCTTGTTTCACTAGATAGTCATACTGTCAAACACAACTTTCACTGCAAAACAATCCAGAACCTAAAACTTTGGATATAGAACCTTTGAACATCTCTAATAATCATATCCAAACCATGTAGGAATATCTTCAACCATGAAGAAATTCAAAGCGGAACATTGAACACCACTCTGTCACATTGAACTCTTTTTTATTCATTTTTTTCAAAAGCACTTGGAAACCAAGTCAACCAACTGCATCAAAAACACTACTAACATCTCTGCAACACATCTGCAACATCTAAAAAACCTCTCATCAACTATAGCACATCCAAATATCTCTCCATTTACATAACTTATGCAACTATACTGAAATAAGACATCAATGACAACACTGACATTATGTTGACATTAATACCAACTCCAAGCTTCCAACAACTCCAATTCTAAGGGTTGACATTATCAACACTAAAAAAATTCCAACACTCTCTTCATACAATGGGTTGACATCAATGACAACACCCAAACAGCTCACAAATAACTCAAGCTTCCAACAATCAAAGAATCAAGTATCGATGAGTTGATTGCAGAAGGAAGCATGATATACATTGGTATTTATCATCTCAATGAGCTGAATGGGTAGGGTTGTCTCACCACGCAAAAGGATGAAAGATGGCTTTGGCATAAAAGGTTAGGTAACAATCCAAATCATGAATGGAATCAAACAAGAAGCAAATATCTTGCTAAGGAGCATTCCACATCAAAACCATTACATCTAGTACATACAAAACTATGTAGACCAATGAAGACTAAGAATCTACAAGGTAACAGGTATTTTATGATGTTGATTGATGACTATACTAGGATGACTTAGATAATGTTTCTAAAAGAGAATTCAAGGGCTTTTGAAAATTTTAAAGCATTCAGGGCATTGGTAGAAAATGACATCGGAAGGACAATCAAAGTTCTAAGATCATATAGAGGTGGAGAATTTATTGCTGAGAAGTATGAAAAAAATTGTGAAGGGAATGGGATCCAAAAATAGTTCTCTGCCCCTAGAACTCTGCAACAAAATGCAGTTGTAGAAAGAAAGAACCATACTATACAAGAGATGGCAAGAGCTATGATATGTCAAGAAAATCTACTAGGTATGTATTGGAGAGAAGCTACATAGACACTTGTGCATATTCTAAATAGAGTTCAGGTTAGGAGTAAGACATAGAAGACTCCATATGAGCTATGGAAGGGAAGATCAGTATCAATAAGGCACCTCAAAATATTTGGAAGCATGTGGTACATCAAGAGAGATGAAGAAAATCTAGGTAAGCTTGATTCCATATTAGATGAAGCCATTTTTCTTGGTTATTCCTTAAGAAGTAAAGCTTACAGATGTTATAGAAAAATATTGAAGAAGGTAGTTGAAAGTCCAAATGTGAAGGTTGATAAGACTATTCATTCTACTAGCAGACTGAAAGTAGAAGATGATGAAGAATCAATTTATAGCAGCATTGAAGACTCGAAGAAGTTGTTCCAAAAACTCCAGTAAAGTATGTTAAAAAATTCACTCTACAGATCATATCATAGGTGACAAAGATAGTAGGGTTCAAACCTATAAGAGATTGGAAAGATCAAGTGAACAAGTACATTTTACTTTACTATCAAAGATAGAACATAATTCATACAAATAAGAAAGCAAAGAACAATGATGGATAGAAGTTATGGAGGAAGACTTGAATCAAATTATGAAGAATGAAACTTGGGAACTTGTCCCAAGACCTAAAAATAAGAATGTGATTAGAACAAAGTGGGTATTCAAAAACAAGTTGAATGAAGAAGGTGAAGTGATCTAGAACAAAGCAAGATTTGTGTGAAAAGGGTATGCTAAAATTGAAGGTATAGACTTTGAGGAAAAATTTGCTCCAATGGCAAGACTCAAGGTAATCGGGATATTCTTAGCTCTTTTAGTATTTAATAATTTCAATGTGTATGAGATGGATGTGAAGTCAACATTCTGGAATAGACAACTTGAAGAAGATATTCATATTGAACAACCAAAAGGATTTCAATGTACTAACAATTCAAATTATGTTTGCAAATTGAAGAAGGCTTTGTATGGGCTCAAGCAAGCTCCTAGAGCTTGGTATTCAAGGTTGGATGGATATTTGCAGCAACAAGGATTCTAGAGAGGTCATGCAGAAAATAATCTGTACATAAAAAATAAGGAAAATAAATGCTAATAGTTGTGTTTTTTGTAGACAATATCATTTTTAGAGGTAGCAATGAAGAAATGTGCAATAACTCTCAAAAGGCTATGTAGAATGAACTGGAGATGTCTATGTTAGGAGAATTATATTTCTTCTTAGGGTTGCAGATTGTAAAATAAGACAAAGGGGTTTTTATTTCACAACAAAAATATGTAAAGGAGATGTTAAGCAATTTCAGAATGGAAGATTGCAAACTAGTTGCAACACCTATGGTTATCGGGTGTAAGATAAGTAAAGATGTGTATCTGCTCTGACAGATCAAAATTTGTAAAGGTCCATGGTTGGAATTTTTCTATGTGACAACATCTAGACTTGATATTATGCAAGCAGTTGGAATGGTTGCCAGATTTCAAGTAGCACCTAAAGAGACTCATGTTAAGGCAGTGAAAATGATATTCAGGTATTTGAAGGCTACTAAAGATTTTGGTCTGTGGTATCCAAAGAGTGAAAATTTCACTCTTACTACATATACATATATGCATATTTGGTTAGGATGTGTGGATGACCAAAAACACAAGTGGTGGTGCATTATTTCTTGGAGATAGTCTGGTGTCATGGTTGAGTAAGAAGCAGGAATCCATTTCTTTATCTACAATAGAAGCAGAATACATTGTTGCAACATCATGTTGCACTCAGGTGATTTGGATAAAGAAGAATTTGACGGAAATACAGATTGAATTTGAAGATCCTATCACTATTCTTTGTGATAACACCATTGCAATAAACATTTCAAATATCCTAGTGATGCACTCAAGAACAAAACATTGAAATCAAATATCATTTCTTGAGAGAGAAGGTTGCAAAGAAGGAAGTAAGATTGAAATATATGGACACAAAGGAACAAGTTGCAAATATATTCATGAAGCCACTTCTTAAGGAGACATTTGAGTTTCTTTGATAGAAGTTGGGAGTTGTTGCTCCATCCTCTTGAATCAAGAGGAAGTACAGGGTGAGGGGGAGCTTGGTCTCCCTATTGTAAGAAGGGTTTGTTCTCTTGCGAAATGTTTTCAAAGGTAGTGAAACATGGACTCACATTGAGTCTATCTAGGAAATAGGTTTCCAAATGGTTCAATATATCGGTAGTATGTGGGTATCAGTACATATGGTGTTGACGCTTTGTCACTGATGTCAAAGGGGGAGAAAGTCAGGTCAAAATGTTGAATTGAGGAGATGTTGAACTAAGGAAAGAGTGAGCTCAGAATGTTGAATAATCTCTTAAAATATCATGTATTCCATAGGGGGAGTATATTCTACAGCCAAGAAGTCATTTAGATGTGTTTGGTGGCCCCAACATTTTTTGTTTTCCATCAATGATGAAGAGGGAGATTGTTGAACATAGGTTTTCATTGATGTCAAACTGATGTCAAAGGATTTTTGTTGAAAGTGGTTATCAAAGGGTGTCAAGGTTGTCAAATGAGAAGGTTGTCAAAGATGAAAGAGATTGTAGGAGTACTAGAATTGTCATTTGACTTAAGGTTCTGGAAGCATGTTTTTTATCAGTGTGTAGACTGTCTAATCGATTATATCCTATATCAAGTAACATGGATCAAGTTGTGTTGAGGCGTGACTTCCTTCAAATAGTTAGTGTATTTATTATACCATGTTGGGTATGCAATCAACATGAGTGTGGTGGTCCAGAAGGACATTGTTTTGGTAGAGAGATTTCTAAATAAAGTTGGCATTTCTTTCAAAAATGTAGTGTTGCTTTGCGGTTTGGAAGGAGAGTATGTCTACACTAGTTCTATCAGTTTCCTGATTTTCTATTGGTGAGGCTCAGTATGGAAGAATTTTGAAGTTTCAGAATATCTATCAAGCTATTCAAAGTTTGAGTCATGTGCGATAACGACTAGTAGCGTGCAAAATTCAAATCTTGCATGTGGAGTGAGGATAAGACCTGTTTAAGGTTCATGTGGTGGCACAAGGAGTCGAGTTCTTTTGGTGGAAAGAAATTTGTGTTTGGACTGTTGTCATACACATTTCATGTGGATCCCTGGCCGACATGGAAGAGTGTTCATGTAGAGTCATGTATATATTTCAAATGTTCACATGCATTGTATGTGTGATGAATAAGTGTAATGAATAGAAGGTATATAAGCAAATGGGTTACATGTTTTGGTTGTGAGTACATAAGTGTGAAGAAAAGAGGAAGTGTCAGTATCAGAAGATCATTCTTAGTGTGGGAGAGTGTCGATCATGTCTCTAGTGCATATTAGAGTTAAATTTCAAATCTACCATTATTTTTGTAATTCGATAGGACTGGTGTTCTACTTTTTATATTTTTTTGTTAGGGATTGGTGTCTCTTTCTGGTGGAGATTTTTGTCTCCAAGAGGTTGGTACCTAAAAATTCATTTGGGGATTGGTGTCTCTAGTAGGTTGGTGCCTACATCACATTGTAAAATTCACTTATTATATTCATGTTTGTGAGATTTCTCACCATGGTTTTTCCCATCTTAGGTTTCCATGTGCATCTGGTGTTGTGTGTTATCTTGTGTTGTACTTTGAATAATTGCTTGTGTGGTTCAGTGCTCTTCATGTTGAAAATCTATATATAATAGTTGTAAAAGTACAATGGTTTATGGAATTTTTTTTTATCTTATTGATTCCCCCCCCTCAATAGATTGTGTGCCCTTCATATAGGATATTAAAGTATATAAATATATAATGTTATATGCATGTATATATATGAATGTATAAACTCATTATAATTTGGTTTATATTTCTTGCATATCTAGGTTCTCCCTTTTTATTGCATCACATTAAGGTTGACTACATATAACAGAATATTAAACCTTAGGCTCTGGTCAATATTTTTCTGTCAACAATTAACCAAAAAGATTCATTCCAAAAACCAAGGGAATTTAAGTCCAAATCCATCCTCTACACTTCTCAAAATTGTCTTCATAACAAGCTCATATACATATGGAGCCAAAGGAAAAATAAATCATGCCAATTAATTCTCAAATGAGCCCTTAAAAACTAATGTACATAGATCAAGAATCATTCCATGAAAAAATAAGGTATAAAATAAAATGCATATTAAAATAAGGTGGGCAATACCTATCAGATGATTCACTACCAAGAGGACCAAGAGTGGGGAATGATATTACTCCTCTAGGATAACCAAGCTATAGTGACTCTCTCCAACAACAATCTATAGTTCATGTTGATCTCACATCCAACTCTTGAGTGTTGGCTCCTCAATCTTCATTTTGAAACCTCATCAAAGAGTAATTGTCTCAACACACAATCTCTAAGAATGAGATATATATCTTCAGTGTTGCCCAAATCTGGTATAGGTGTAGAACCAATCATCTCATGCTAATAAAAATTATCACATCACTCACCTATTAGATTATCACAAATCACCACTAAGACTCCAAATGCATAATTAGGAATTTACCACAACATCTTGATTTACACACAAAAAAATATGAAAATAAAAATATTTTCTCGTGTTGGAGCACTTGTATCATGCCAAAAATCAAGTGCAATCATCTACCATGGCATAATAATATATCTATCCTATAAGAAAGGATCGTTTGTCAAACTAGCAAATCATAATTGACACCTCAACCAAAGACTCTAAAAGTTATCCATGGTACCAATATGTCAACATCTCCAAATCTCATGAAGATAACCATTTCCTATCAATCTAATTCAAGATGTCGAAGAATTATCACTGCATACAAGAATAGGATCCAAGAGCTCCTCTATAACACCAACTACTAGAAAAGATCATCCATCACCAAGCAATGAGTCCACATCAGTGTCAGAGCTCCCATTAAAATGCAATACTAAAATACATATGTTGTGATGATAACCATATCTTAAATGAAGATCATTTATTGTCCTCACACACTCAATTACACCATTAGCAAGTTTAGAGAGAGCCAAGAAAATAAGCCAACACCTATAATCTTGGAATCAATAAATCACCACTAACAATGTATTTACATAAACAATCATATCATGCAAAAGTTCCAAACATACAAGGAACCTTCATACACCATAATCACTACCCAATGCTCCTGCATAAACAACTATATTGTGTCAAAGCTCCAAGCACACAAAGAACCTTCTTAACACCATGATCACCACCCAATATACCTGTATCAAACTTCCATTGAGTCTCACACGTCTTACACCATAATCAACAAGTGTAGATCCCAAAAAATGAAGATGAGAGGAGTTACCTTCTGGCTCATGCAGATATCCTGTTTTGTCTCCTTTTTATTTCTCTACAACCTGTGAAAGATTAACCACAGTGAATTGAAAGTTCTCTTTTCCTTTTGGCTGGAGCTGCGAGGATTCTTAGTTTTGGTGAGCTACGGAAACATTTTTCTTGCAACAATATCTCTCTTATCTACTGGATCAAAATTCTCAAGCCCGAGTTCATCAAACTCTAGACAAGAATCTCAATCAAAACTGTAAGAAACGTTTTGAAAGGAAACTCTCCGTAATTTGTTCTTTCCTTTCAAGCAGTAGAGGTGATCTCTTAAACACGAGGCATAGATACCCACAATCTCCTGGGGAGGATGCGAGAGGCACTGAAACATGGGTTCTTGGAATTCAATGTCCATAAGCAAAGCATAACTTGTCTTCCATTATAGTGGGTGTTGAGCATTAAGGCCCATGGGCTAAGTATAGGGAAAGCCTAAAAGCAAGTCTATGGCGTAGGGGAGTGTAATGCTCGTTCAATCTTGCCAAACCCGAGTTCAGACCCAGTACTCGGTGGGGACTTCCCTACATAAAAAGTGGTGAGAAGAAAAGTAGATTCTCACCTGCTAAGACATGAAGACCCTTGCCTCACATGCCTTCCTTATCAGTTAAGTTTTTGAGGTGGACCAAGGGGAGGGAGACCTATTAATACCCCGGCAACAACTTTAGCCTTTGTAGCTCTACTTGTCCCCCAAATGTTGTCCATTTGGAATTTTTTACTTTACAAAACTCAAGACTTAGATAAGCTAACCTTTTTCATTGACTAATTTTAAGTGTAATAATAAAAATTTCATATCAATGTCCTTTTCTCTTAAAGTCTTTTATGAAATCACGAGTTTATAAGCAATTTGATTTATGTTATTGTTTTATTCTGGTTTCATTATCAATTATTCTAAGAAATTGATTTTAATATGTAGGTTTTTTATTTATCATTTTGGTTTGAATTTCTAATTATAGAAGTTATTCAAGTTATTTTTGTAGATACAAATCTAAACCTTAAACTTTTAAAATAAAAATTCAGTTTTAGGTTTTATTGACTACCCCAATCTAGCTCATATTTGTGTGCTATGTTGTTGTATTTAAGAGCATTCCTTATTCATTTAGAATTCATTAGGGATTATGAAAATGTGTTCTTAGAGAACATTCATGATACATCTATAGCAACATTATCATAAATGCATCATCTTCAAGCATTCATCCATGCTTATCTATTATCTTTAGTCTTGGTTTACTATTATTGAATCAATCAAGTTCACAAATGGTGTTTATAAACACCATCCCACTTCAAACATAGGCACAACATGATGAGGGGAATCACTACAATTATTTGTTCCTTGCTAGTTCACTTTTGCAAGTCCAAGTCCAATTCCAAATGCAAGATTAATTCTCTATGTGTACATATAAACCAAAAAAATAACATTTAATTTATTGATTTTCAGGTGTTTGTATGATGAAGGCCATAATTTTTAACACATTGGTTAATCAAGTCTCCACATCTTTAGCATCATCTTTCACTAGCCAAAATCCAACTTTTAAGTGCAACAACCCTTAAAATGAGACTTAATATAGCCTAAGGGATTCACCTCTAAAGCAATACCTTATCACTTGCATACATATTAGATGTTTTCAAATAACCAAAATATGACCCAATATATCACTTTAGTAATAGGGAGAAAGGGGATAATTTAATTAATGTGATAGAGTAGGAATTGATAATAGGAAAGCATACACAAAAGAGGGTGGGGATTTTATAAGCTACATTCATTTTTTTGTACATATCACCTGACACAAATCAATTAGAGGAAACACCATTCATTATACTAGTTACTAGGATCATGAAACTATCTTTTTCTACACAATATACCATTATATTATGTGAGAGCCTCAAAATCCCAAGGGTACCTACTTAATTCCAAACTCAATGTAGTTAAAAAAGGAAATAATTTTCAAACAAAGGCAATGGATATTTAGTAGAATTTCACACAAGTTTCTTAAAACTAGTTATTGGATACCTTTTGGAAATACCATAACCCTACCTTGAAGAATCACCAAGTATCTCTAAAACTCTTGCATTGTAAATTATATTAAGATGTATACTATAGTTGAGATATTTTTTATTAGGGGGATACACTATTAGAGTTAGTGTTGCAAGGGTTTTGAGATGTATAAGTTTTTTCAAATCAAAGCCTTCTACAAGATGATATATTTGGCATAGCTCATCTAGAGGTTTTTGTTGATAAACCTTTAATGTATGATATGGAAATCAAAATCTATTTCATGTTGGATTTAGGTGTGGACAAGGCCCTTTTTTGATAATTTAAAAGTAATAAGGGGATATAAAAATGTAGCAATTTTTTTATTTAGGATACTGAGTGAAATAGGGAGGTATTTTGATTATACTAGTGTATATAGATGGGGTGAAGATGAATGAAATACAAAAGACATAAAACAATCAAATATATTACCTCAAGCTTTTTACCTTTCCAATCTCCTTGATTGAGTTGAAGTGGTGCACCCTTCTCACTTGATTTTCTCTTAATATGTGGATTTCTCTCACAACAACATAACCTTGGCAATGAAAAGATTAAATGAGAATCTCATCAACATAACTTTAGCTTGAATTGGTTGATCAAAATGAAGGCTAGAGGCTTCAATTTATAGATTTTTGGATGGTAAAATGTAGGGTCAAGATTGAAGGATAGGGTGAAGATTTGTTAAAAATGTCACAAGGTGGAGGCTTGAGAAGATGGTACTTGGCATGGGGAAGAGATATAGGTGTTCTCACACGTGTGTGAGCACACACATAGGGTGGCTCATAAATCTGACAAGTGGGCATAAGTATTCAATGTAAAAATATGGGAATAAGTGTGAATGACATGTGGGTGAAAAGGGAAAGAGTAGGGGGGCTCCACATTTAAGAGGGGACCTCACATGTATGTGTGAGTGAACAATAGAGGGTTTGGTCAAGGATGATGTGGAAGGTGATGTTGACTTATGTGTGCTCACATATTTGTGAGAATTGAAGGGGATATGGACACTTGTAACATGACTACAAGCTTGTGGATTTGAAAGAATTTAAAACTAGAGAAAATGTCAATGATGATTAGGGAATAATTAGTTAATTAATTAATTGTAATTCTAAGAATCAATGAGTGGGGGCTAAGATTGAGTTAATTAGATTATTCAACATTAGAAGAAATAGGAAAATGTAATTAATTAAATATGATTTAATTGATAATGGAGATGAAGAATAATTAATTAAATAATAAATTATTTAATTAATTAAACAAATTAAAAATAAGATAAGTGGGGAATAATAATAAATTAAATGTTTATTTAATTAATTATGAAATAGGAAATCAATTTTGGGGTGTCTAAAATTTTCCCCTCTTTGATATAATGTCATGATTGAAAAAGTGGTGTCCTGTCAAATAAAAATAAAATATGTCCTAGTCATTTGGAAGAAATGATAGAAAAAATTTGGTGGAATAATGCCCCCTTGAAAGGTTGTCTGGAAAAATATTTTTGGGGGAGCTCTCAAAAAGAAGAAATGGAGGTTGAGAAATTAAATAGGGGAGATAGAATAAGGATTAATGGAAGGAAAATAGAATAAAAAGGATGTGGAATGGATAAATGATGGATGAAAATAGAAGGGATCAAAAATTTAGGGTCTAGGCCTCTAAATTAGGTTTATGGGGCCTAAAAATACTCCTAGAGGGGCCCAAGAGGGGTCATTTTCACTCTTGAATTTGGTGGATTGGAGCTCTGGTGTGGAGGAAACTTAGGCAAGATGGTGAACATTCAACGACATATGCATCATGCAAAGAAAATTTGGAGGTTCTTGTAGCCAAAGGAGGTAGGAGAGTTAGTATATATCAAAAATTGAGGCCTTAGGGTTAGGTTAGATAGCATTGAAATTACTAGGGGAAAAGGGGTCAAACAAAGGCACTAATCACATATTAACACTTGTAGCATGGGTTTAACACTTTTGTTAGCCTAGTTTAGTTCTTTTGATAGTATTAGATTATCATAGTGCTTTCAATGACTAGGTTTAGCACTTTTGTTAGGATAGTGCCTTTGATGGTGAGGATTTGCACTTTCACATAGCACTTTTGAAATCATGAATTGATGCTTTTGATCTATTATTGCTTTTGAGTTCATGGATTAGCGCTTTCACTAAGATCATGATTTTCATAGGTTAGGGTAGTGCTTTCAATAAGATCATTCCTCTATGAGGTTAGTGTTTTCATATATCAACACTTATGTGGATTGGTGCAATCACATATTAAGGGTAGGAAAATGGATTTTTGGCTAGGGCTAATAACTAGATTAGGATGAAATATAGGAGAGTCCACCTATATTGTAGTTACGGGTGAGACATCCTCCTATGATGAGGTTGGGTGCCCATTTGACAGATGTTGATCATATTTTTTTAGTTTTTGTGGGATTAGAGGTAGTTGGTTAGTGCCTAGAGACTCACACACATAGGGCTATGATGACATCACTAGTGGAGCATTGGGATTCAAAGAATAGCACATTTTTCTTGCCTATGGGGGAGATGATGATCATCATTGAGGATGTATTGAGGAACTTGTGCATCCCTATCCAAGGAAAATTGTTGGAGTATGATGTTGCAATTGAACAAGGCCATTTACAATAGACATTCATGATGAGATATTTTTCAAGTAGAGGAGTAGAGATGGAATTCAAGTAGGTGATGGATACTCTTTTTGCATTTCCTCTATACTTACCTAGTTTTATTAGTGGAGTGTTAGATTGAAGATGACATGGGTTTCCTATTGGATGGAGACATGTGCTTTATTTGATACTATCAAAGGAATGAACATGGTATGGATAGGGGTATTACATATTGGTCCATTTGTATTAGGATATACATATTATCATATACAAAGGTTGTTGGAGCTTGGGGTTTGGTGTGACATTATTGTATTTTTGAGAATGGAAGCACATCATGGTGTTGAGATTGGTATCTATGAGGCATCACATGACTAAACAACCTTATATGAATATTTATGCTATTGTGATCTAGCATATGCATATGGGAGACACATAGCACTAGAGGAGGGTCATTGATGACATGCATAAGGTGACATGGAGACCATGGCAGATATGTGAGGTGTGTCCAAATGATGATCAACATTTTCCATATACTCATTTTACATGTTATTTGATCGATATGACTATACATGACATTGAACTAGTATTTACCATCTAGGGTGATGCAACAATTCAACCAACAACAAAATTTGTAGGGTCAAGAGTTGGTATCCTCACAAGTAATGTGAGATCGATATGTGGGGTATGATGATATATCCACTATTTTCTAGGGGATCATGGCTATAGATGCATGTGATACCCTGGGTTTCACTAGATATAGAGGATGTAGGGGAAACATATGATTATATTTTGTGGTGAGCTCATCATCAGCCATTATGGTTGGCACATCCAGACGTAGAGGTGGGAGAGGACGGTTAGGAGAGGGATATTCATGGTTAGGGAGGTGGGGATGGAGAGGAGGAGGAGGAGAAGGAAGTTTATGTGAGGCTAGGGATAGTTATGTCCTAGTTCTAGGAGTTCTAGGAGAAGATGGATGGGGAATAAAGGTATCTAACATAGAGGACAATAGATTGAGACAATATATATATTAAGCTATGGAGAGTGAAATGGTTATAGTTATAGGGGATATATGGTGTGCAACTAGTTCAGGTGACTGTTGATCATGGCTAGACCATCATATATTGAGGCTTGGGTAGGGCAGAGAGGGATGCCTACTGAGAAAAATAGATATCATGACAACAAAGTGAGACATAACCCATGTCTTATAATAGATGGCTTGGGCAGAGGAAACATGGTTGAAGAAAAAGAGGGACATTTCTCGACAGGTAGTGACAACTTAGGGGTTAGAAGGTCGTGTCAGATATACTATAGTCACAAAGGTGTTGAATACACAAGACAAATGAGAGGGTGGGTGAATCATTTGTACATTAAAACATCAAAACCATGATTAACATTTAGATATGCATTAATCCTTAAACCTTTATCATGCATTAGTAGAATGTAAACATGAGAAACAATAATGCAAACACATTCATACACATTAGAGTACCATATTTACATGGAAAACCCAAGAAAGGAAAAACCACGGTGAGGATTAGCTCATAATATAAAGTAATTGCAACATCGCATACAATAGGCTCATTTCCCAAAAGAAAGAAGGGCTCACTACCAATAGCTCATTTCCAAATTAGAAAGAATGAAGATAGAAGATTGTTATAATGATAAATCCATCTCAGAGCAATAGAAAAGTTCCACCACTGCACCTCCAAAATATTCGCACTCTCTAAAGAATGTACACACCTTCTACTCAATGCTTCTAGTAGTCTTAGTCATTAAAGCTCACACTGTACTTCACACTTTTTCACTTCACATTACAATTCACATCACACACACTTCACTCTTATATCCTTCATCAACTCAACACATATATATATCGTCCTCAAACATTTAAATTCAAATTAGGTCGGCACCAAAACATTCCCATGGTGGAGAGGAATGAAGGTGGACCACAATACACCTTAACTCAAACCTGAATCCACATATGCATGCCACGCTACACTTGCACAAACACCAAAGCATATCCGCAATCAATGTAAACACCCAAGTTTAGTTGAACCTATCTTAACACCATTAAACATTTAAGTACACGCTTCCTCAAATTCAAAGACAACTCACATACCACACACAACACTTAAACATAATCTAGAATATTCCATAAACACCCTAAAATCTAATAAATCTTGTGCAACATCATACACTTGAAGAACATATTCATCTTGTACACCCAGTTAACCTTCCACACACTGTAACACACGAATCCAACCTTGTGGAGCACAAAATTTGAACTTAGACTAAAGATAGATATGAACAATATAAGCACACTTTTAGATCCATGAGACCAGAAACCACCATGCAGAGAAATGCGAAGCAAAACCAATTCTCCCAGATAGAACTGCATCATAGTTCACACACTAGTGAACACAACTTCTTCTTTTGAATGATCAAGAACCTAAAACTCTGGATATAACACCTCTAAACACTTTTGATTAACATATTCAAACCACACAAGCAGATCTTCAACCATGAAGAAATGTGGAGCAAGACACTGAACACTACTCTGCCACACTTAACACTCTTTACCACACTATTTCCTCTTTTATTCAAATTTTGTCAAAAGCACTTGGAAACCAAGCACCACAAACAACATCTCAACATTTGCAACACCAAACCAACTGCAATACAACAACTCAACCATACTAATTGTTGAACATCCACAAACATATGCTCATCAAAGCAACACCAGAGTTTGACATCAATGAGACTACTAATGACAACATAATGCAACTAATTAAAGCATCTCCATAGGTTGACATCAATGCAATAACAAAGATGTGTTGGCATCAATGATAACAAATACATCCAAAAAAGGGAGGTAGCACAAGTAGGGTGAGAGATTCAATACTATCACTCCTTGTATGAGGTGGTAGTACTACCAATATATGGGAGGGCTCCTAGCTTTACAAACAACAACAAATTGGGGAGGATAGATTCTATGATATTAGGTTCATCAGTTAGCATGGATCCACCATTGTCCTAGGGTCCACCACAACCACTAAGGGAGGAGTGCTAGGACCACCAACACCTTCAGAGGATGGAGCACAATCTAGAGGGATTATTTATGAATTATATGTCTTTAGGCCCTTTGTATATGTATTGATACACTCAAATCTTTTGCATAGACATTTTGTATATGGTGACTGATTTATATCATGACTATATTTTTCTAAAGATAAATATGAGATGATACTATTTTTGGTGGTGATTATATGATTTTGTGATATGATGTATGGGTGCATGTGATTTTATGGATACATATGATTATGTTATGTGATTTATGGATGCATATAATTTTGTTGATATATATGATTATGCATATGATAGTTTATATATATGGATAAATATGTATGTTTTATGGATGCTTAATTTTATGGATTTTATGATAATATAGTGGGGGATTATTTTAGGTGATAATAAATTATGCATGTTTTATGATTATGATGTCTAGATTATTATGATGGATGAATATATATATATATTATGCATGTATGATGGTTATGATTTATGGTTATAAAAGTATATATGTAATGGGTGATATTCTATGATGTTATTATGGATGCACATTTCTATATGATTTTAAGAGTGTTCCTAGGATGTACAATAAGATAAATATGCATGGTTATGGTATGCAATGATATTTATATTATGATGTTATGAATGCATTGCTATTAGGATTATATATGTATGGAGTCTTATGGATATAATGATATTGACATGGATTATTGTATATATGTGCTATGTATGCCCCTAGGATGTATGATTATTATGATATGACATATTTGTGGGTGGATGTTGGATTTTTAAGATGACCATGGATGCAATAAATAGATGTGGAAAATTATGGATTCTATTTTTGTTTTAGTCCTGATACAATGTGAGAGGAAAGGTGATGGGTGGGAATGATTGAATAGATCTAGGATATGATAGAGATAGATGGGGGGAATAAATTAAAGCCTTAGGAAGGATACATGATTTTCTTGGGTGGGGAAATGGAGTAGGCTATCTAATCAATTAAAATTAGATAGGATGGAGGATATAATTTTACAGAAAAATGGGTGGGTATGGTTACGTTGACATGTGGAGAGAAATCCTAGATCTTGATATAGCAAACAAGATTATGCATCAAGGCATAAGAACCAAGGGGAAAGGTAAAATTTTCATGGACTTGACTCTCAAATAATAGGTTGTCCTAGTACACATAAAACATGATAAAACCTTGGAGGGTCATGTGAGGAAGTTCCTTTAAGCATGATGAAATCCTTGTGCACATCAGATTTTGGCTTTTCCTTGGTTGGTCTATATATAATACCCATTATACATAAAGGTATTCCTACACACACAAGATTGAAATCATCCTTCATGATTTATGCAAAGAACAACCAATCAAGCAAGGATGACCCGTTACACATAAATTCATTGCTAACTTTGGTGGGTCATGTAAGGGGTCCACCAACAAACACAACACACAAAAAATAAAAGATCATCCCCTAGTATATACTATTCAAAACATACCAAGATAAATAAAGGTCAAGGTGGCCTTGAGTAGGTTCTAGTATGGGACAAAAGATAAATCAAAACAAAAGGTTATTGATAAAAAAAAGTGCAACCATCATATATCTTACCAAATTAGGATAAATGATGAAGGATTGAATTATTCTTGATGTGTGAAGGATGCGCCCCTGAAGGAATCATTTGATATAAATTAGGTTGATGGGAAATATTTAGGGTGACTTTTTGTCTAAAATTTGATCCTAAGTGTGATGTGATTGTTGCATGATGTTTTATGTGCGGTTTGTTAGTTTGAAATGTGGTTTGTGTTATGCACATGATCAAGTCTTTAAAATCTCAATATGGTGGATTTAAGCTTAGTGTCATGAGATAATATTAGTGTCATAAAACTATAAGGTATATGATTGTGTTCCAAGCTATAAAAATTTGATCTAAATCTTACATTGTATGTGTATTTGAGATAGTTTTTGATGTGCATGACCATTTGATTGAGGAAAAAGACTTTTTAATTACTGCATATGTTAGTTTTTATGCATAAGAATCTATCTAGTAAACAAGGATTAGGTATTTCCCCTAACATGAAACAAGAAAAGTTAAGGTTGTGAGGATGATAAGGGTTCAAGGTGGATGGTTTTGTAATGATTTTTCACTCTACATGGTGTAAAAATATCCCTTGTTTATTCATCCTCCATGGAAATCTTAGATACAAATACTATTAAAATACATGAATTATAAAAATGTCATTGGGAAATCATGCCTTGATTGAGGGAGCAATCACTGAGATCATAAGTAAAAATATAACTTGGCTTCCAAGCTGGGTGCTAAGTGAATTTTGCACAAGCTCAATATATGATCTTAAGTGACACAAGATCAAGCCATGATAGGTTTATGGATTGGATGTAATAGTGAGTGTTTAAGTGGGCTACATAATAAGGTCTAATCTATTTGAAGTTGTTTCATCTTCTTATGATAATGTGATAAGACCTTAGCATGCTTTAGATGTGACTACAATGTTTGAGAATATTATGTGGTGGAGTTAGTGAATTTGATCAAAGAAAATGATGGTAGAGTTATCCAAACATTTTACTTATAGTAAAATATATGGTAGAGTGGGTGATATGGTAGAGTGGGTGGGTGGGAAATATTCTAATATATGGTGGATAATTATTTTTTACATGTGGCACATGCAAATAGTTTTTCAATATGGTACTTATCCAAGAAACGATTGAGGTGATTTTCACCATTGGAAGGATTATTTCTCTTTACTAATTTTTGTATTTTTGTATTTTTTTGTATTTTTTTGTATTTTTAATAATTTTTGGAACATTCAATTTGATACTTCTTATCAATAATGTGTTGTAGAGATATTTTGAGTGATGGGAGTTTGACCTCAATTGTAAAAATTATTTTGATTCCAAATATAAGAGAATATGGAGTTGCACCACTTGGTGTTACAAATACTAGTATGATAGTCCCATAAGGTAGGATGGAGTTGAAGGTTTGAGCCACAAACAACTTCATTAACTATATTTTTGAGGATCTTAAGGATTTTATTATTAGAATCCTTTGATTGACCATTACTTTTAGGGTAATGTGGAGTGGAGAAGCGATGTTGGATGTGGAATTTTAATAAAATGGTGTGGAATTATTGGTTTTTGAATGGTCTACCATTGTTTTTTCCAATAGCATGAAGTATGTTGTAATGACATATGATGTAGTTGAGGATGAATTTGGGGATTTTTTTTCTAGTGATGTAGGTGAGTGGAATGTCTTCAACCCACTTTGTGAAGTACTCAGTGGCATTGATGATGAATCTATGACCATTCGATGAAGAGGGGTTTATTTTTCCATCGAGGTGAACATGGACAAGGAGTAGTGATTGGATACAATTCATGTTATGGTTCATGAATAAGATCTTTGTGTTGTTGGTATTGTAAGAATTTTTTCACAAATTGATGAGCATCAATTCCATGATAGGCCAATAGTAACATGTTCTTAGTATCTTCTTAGCTAGGGTGGGACCACTAGTATGTGCCCCAAAGATACCTTTATTCACTTCACGTAAAGTTATTTGGGCCTCTTTTGTATCAAGGCACCTCAAGAGAGTTCCATCAAAGCTCCTTCGATAGAGCATATCATCAAGGATTATGGAGTAGGATGAGTAGGAGATGAAGGATTATCATTTGGAATTGGATAAGTTGGGTAGGATGGTTTTGCCATGCAATTATGTGTATATGTCATGGTACCATGGAAAGGACCAACAATGTCACATACAAGTTTAGTTTCAAGAATAGCATATGTAGGAATTAATAGTTGTTCAACAAGAAACTCAAATCTCTAACTGTTAGAAGGCATGTCTATAATGGTTTCTATGGCATTTATTTCTTTTTTTCTTAGACATGTCACTTGCTCAAAATGAATCTAAGAGAAGAATTATTTAAAGTTGTCTACCATTCTTTTGTACAAGAGAATCTTGTCGTCTTTAGTTTGATATTCATCATTGACTTGTTTTATGACAAGTTGTGAGTCCCCATAGACTTGTAATTATGTTAATCTATTCATCACACACAATAAGATCAAATAAAAATTGTCAAATGCATACATCAAATCATATACATGTTGGCATATGGCTTTGGGAGATTGTTTTTGGTTGCTAGTGTTGTCATTGATGGCAACTGGAGTCAGTAGTATGGTCCACAGTTTGGAAGCAGTTCCTACCGGCAAGGAAAGTAGAAGACTATACTCTACTGGCAGAATGCATGAAGAACAAAGTATCGGGTTGGTAAGTTGGTCTGAATACTTCACTAGATCATTATTTTGTTGTGTGGATCCCCAGAGAAGCTTGTCAAGCATGTATTCTACCTATTTGATAAGTTTTATGATATTACTATATACGCATAAAATTGGTCATGTCTAATTAATCCTAGCATTTAATTAAATATTTATTATTTAATTAATTTATCTAAAGTCCTCTACATATCATTAAATTTAATTGATTTAATTATATTGTTCATTCACTTTATTCTTCCACCTTAATTAAATAAATTGACTTTATTTAATTATTTCATATTCATATGTCTACTTGATTAATTAAATAAATACCCTTTATTTATTTTAATTAATTATCACCTTTTGAATTTAATTAAGTCTTTGATTTAATTAAATTTAATTTTTTCCTTTCTCATATTCAAATCTTTCTTCTAATTAATTAAATATTTTATTTAATTAATTTCATTTACATTTCCTAAAAATTTAATTAAATATCTTTATTTAATTAATATCCTTCATATCTTTTCAAATCAGAATTAAATATTTTATTATTATCCAAATCTTAATTGAATATTTTATTTAATTAAGAAAAATCTTCCATGTCACCCATAAATAAATAATTGAATTATAATTCATTATTTATCTTCAAAATCTTTCCAAAATCTCACAAAAAGATGATTTTTACAATTCATCTTTATCATCTCATCTTATCTCTTCTACGAAAAAGTAAACAAATCTTACTTTCTATTTTCTTCTATTTTTCTCTCCAGTCTTATCCATCTTCGACCGTTCGATATGCCAGGAATTTTCACAACCGTTGATCACATCAGCCAATCAAAATCTTTCAAAAACTCTATAAACATCACTACAAATCCAAGCATTGGTTACACACAACACAGATACAGATATACACGCATTAGATCTTAATTGCATTTTAGCATTCTAGCATTTTAGCATTGTCATTATCATCTTTAGCTTTCATAATTTCATAATCTTTCATTCTAGTAATCATGTCTAGTTAAGCATACATTCATCTTTAAATCTTGTTCTCTAGGAAGACCATTTGTTGAGCCTAGCACATAATTTGAGAGCTAGCTAGAATCGACAAAAACACTGGAGATAGAGGACGATAGGACAACATCAAGGACAGAAGAAGGAGTTTGCATTTTCTTTTCATTTGATTTTCTACTTTGATATAATGTTCTATCAGTGTGTTTGATTTGTTTTTAATCTACATTTGATACACCTAAAATCAATCACACATTTTTGGTACCCACCATGGGGCCTTTACCCCATTTTTGACATCTACTTGTAGGTTTCTTGACAGGATTTCACATTCTGGAATTCAGCTTTTCGACAAAAATTCTCGTTTTAGCGCATACGTGGTTTTCTTTAGCGCATCCATAATTTCTAACAACACTTTTGCAGGTCTTTCGGCACATCCAGGAACTGTTTCGGCGCATCTAGGGAACATAATGGTGCTTCTAGGGAATAGAATGGCACATACACTCAGTTTACTTCATTAAAATTTTGTAAAAAGAAAAAAAAATTGCATTTCTTTTAGTGCATTTAAGGTTTTCTGAAGCACATTTGTTGTTTGTTTTAGCGCATTGATTATTTGTTTTAGCACTTTTGTATGATCTTTTAGCGCTTATAGGTTGTAACTAAGCAAAGCTCTGAGTCTAACGCCTTCCGCAGATAGAGCTTTTTTCTGGCTTAAAAAGAACTAATCTAGGATAGTCACATCTGGTTTTAAAAAGAAGCAACCCTAGGGTAGCATGGATTAAAATGAAGCAATCTAGGGTAGTCACCACACATTGAATTTGCAGTTAAAATGAATCCCATGCTTGTTGTGAAGCAATATCTTCACATAGATTAAATCATTGTCATTTGGGCTCTAAAAAGAACATTGTCTGCTTTGTTTATGGCAATAGGTCTATGCTCTCCCCTTAACTAGGTGATCAGAATACCAAACTTGTCTTTTCAATTTCTGCAATTTTAATGCTTTATTACATCCTATAGAGGGTCTACTCTTGTGGGAAAAATTATTCACCCAAGAGGAACGACCCAAGTGGATTCAAACCAAAGTCAAGCTATTCCACCCCACTATAAAATTTAAAGTGAATCTGGGGAAACCCACTTTTTCTGGTAGTTTGCAAGATAACCATCCCCAAAGCCTTTGTTCTAAAGGTTCGGAGGTCTCCTGAGGGAGTTTATTATTGCCGCACTGAACGGAAACCCTTACTATGAACCTATTGTATTAGCCAACTGTGTCAGTTTCTGAACATCCTAATAATCACAGTGCAAGGGGAGGGAAGAATCTGCCCCCAAGACATTCACCATATAACTGTCAAGGACCATTTGCTCAGGGGATTTGGTATCCACTTTTGTCACTCTGAGTACGCACCTAGAAAAGAAAAAAACATGGGTGCCCATTCGGGGGTGACACGGCTGTGTGAGTCAACGCAGTTCTAAGATGTGGGTTGTGGTTATTATGATGACCTACTTGAGTACTAAGAGTGAGTCTGTCTGAATTTTATGTTATGTATGAAACCTGTGAAAACACTTTTTTTGAAAAACATTTTTTTGAACATACACTTGATGTTTAGTCTAGGGCTTAAAAACAATTTTTTTTAGAATGTTTGTTGTGTTTTCAATCACATTAATTCATATAGAAGATCATCCAAGATGAACATGCAAAAATTCAGCTGAAATTGTTCAAAACTGTTTGGAAAACTGCTTTGGAAAACTATTTTTGCACATATAGGGCATATCTTAGCGCATATAAAGTCTGTTCTAGTGCATTCACTAGTTAGTTCAACACATTTAGAGCCTGTTTCAGCGCATAGGTTGAATATTCTATAAACAGTTTTTGTCACTGTCAAAGCATTTTTCTGTAGCACATATAGGACACAGAGTAGCGCATTTGAGGTCTGTTATAGCGCATTTTACTATTTCTTTGGCACATATGCATGTTTCTACAATGCATACAAGGTACAGAGTAGCACATCTGTCACTTTTCTAGAATTGTTACTTTTGACAGATCTGAGTTTGTAACATCCTTGGTCCAGTAGCATTTTGACATTTCTCTCATGCTTAGAGAGTGAAAATCAACCAAATTTGTTAGGAAGTCAATTGCCAATAAGATCAAGAAACCCAAGAAACATTTAGGTTACAAGAGAACCTTGCAATGAAGAAAGTTTTTGTATAAAATTTGAAACATCTTGCTCCTTCTAGGGGATTTACCGACGAGTACGCTATAGAGCCTTTATATTCACGAGCCTATTTCCAGAGGAGAGTTCTATCACAACGACACAATCACAATCAACCTCTCAACTTTCATTATCTACCACAACCTTCCATTGAATATCCAACACATACCAGTCAAATCCTTCAATGAATTTAATTAAGCTATCGTTCTTCAAAAAAAAAGATCAAATCTTAAAAGTGCACCTTTCAAGAAAATTTTTGATTATTGATTCAACTTCCCCAACAGGATTCTGATATCATTTATCATTGGAAACCACAATCAAGAATTAGGAACATCTTTTGATCATATCATAAGATTTTCATCTTATCGGATGAAAACATCATCATTTTTGGCACTTATCAAATTGTGATCTAAGTCTAGAAGAACGTTTCAAAATCATATGCCTATTTTTACAAGATCTCAATACAATAAGCTGAAAGAAGATATTCAACAAGAAGATCATACCCAAAGAACTCAAGAAGAAGGTGAGAATAGTAATTCCCTTTATAGTGTGAGTCAAAATCCCCTTTTTAATGATGACATGGGTGAAAGAGAAAAGAATTTGTTCCCTTCCAACAAAGACATGAGTAGAACTCCTGTAGATAGTGATGATGAACAAGATGAGGAACATCACCTTAGAGAAGCTGAGCAAGATCCTAAATTTCACAAAGCCTTCAAAAATATCTTAGAGCGCAACAAAGAAAAATATTTCTTGTATTTGGCTGACAAATGAGCTAAATTACCTCATGATTTTGATACTAAGAACTTAAAGAAAAGTCTTGATGACACACCCTTGTCTGATATTAGTGCATTGTCTCAATAGGTTAAGACACTTCAAGGACAAATTAAAGACCTACAAGGGGGAACCACAACAAATACATATGCTCTTGATGACATTTGTCCTTATCCTTTTGATCGATGCCTCAACATGATCCCATTTCCCAAACATTGTGAAATCCCAAAGTTCAATCGTTACAATGGGAAATCGGATCCAATCGATCATATTAAGGACTTCTGAAATATGACTTTAGATTTTTCCCATGAGGATACATACTTGATGTGTTTGTTTCCTAGAAGTCTTGGAGGCCAATCTATGGAATGGCTATCGAAAATCACACCGCCTATCAAGACATTTGAGGAATTGATTAACGAGTTCATATCACAATATTCCTACAACATACAACATCAAATAACCATGATTTATCTCTGCAAGGCTAAACAGAAACCTGGTGAACCATTCATTACATTTCTTCAGAGATGGAGAATATTTTTTGCTAGATACCCACGTCATGTTCCTGAAAAGGAAAAGATCACCACTTTCATAAAAAACTTAGATCAAGAGATGAGCTATCATCTTAATCTCCATTGTCCTCCCTCTTTTCAGAAATTGATCGAAAATGCCATCACCATTGAAAGTTCCTTGGTCCAGAAAGGGATAATTAAACTTGACAAGGACAATCCTAGCTCTTCAAATCACCACAATGACAAATCTAAGTTTTGGACTCGCAACAAAAATGTGGTGAATGATGGTGTTGTAGATGTAAATCATGTCTCGACTAAGCCATTTGTTCTTAGTGCTCCAAGTCCTCGCAACAATAACTATAACAATGTCAACTCGGTCACAAATCAAGGAAACACTCCTCATCCTCCGAGGAATAACGTGAATCAAACCTTTACTCCCAATCAAGGGAATACCAACAACCATGGTTACCAAGGAAACAATAACAACAATGCCTTAGGAAATAACTCAAGCACGAATCTTCAACGATCTTCATTTTTCTCTAACAGAAGAACTTTTACTCCACTAGGTCAATCTTTAGAATCCGCATTCAAAGAATTGATGGCTAAAAATGCTCTTACTTTGCCCCCTCAATGAAATTTTGAACCCAGTGTGAAACCTCCATCATGGAATGATGCATACTATTGTGATTATCATCGGTGCAAGGGCCATCACACAAATAATTGTCAAGCCTTGAAAAATAAAGTCCAAGACTTAATCGAAAATGGCACCATCACAATAGAAGGACACCAACAATCAAACAAAGATCATCAAGAATTTCACAACCCTTTTCCCAACTATCAAAAGGGTGAGTCTTCTGGAAAAAGTGTGAATTATATCAACGAAAATATAATCAATCATATCTACACTGACGACAAGTGAGTCAATGTTATAAAAGTTGAGGAAAAGATGAAATATAAAGAAGTCAACGCAACAACAAGGACACAAGCTAAAGTTGTTTTAAAGGGAACTTCTTCAAAAACCACTGTGCCCCTACCTCAACATCAATATGACTTAGTCAATCAACTTGGAAAAACTCATGCTCAGATTCCTATCTTAGAACTCCTGAAGATTTCCCCAGCACACAAGGAAATTCTAGAAAAGGCCCTCGTTGAACTGTATCCACTGATCTGGATGTGGACTGATTTCAAGCCATGGTGGGACACTTATCCTCACCCACATGCCTCTCATTCTCCAAAAAATATTATGTTTCCATGACTCATCCCCACAACTCATCGCTATACTTAGAAGTCATGATCTACAAGTTTCATGTCAGACGTGTACTAATAGATGGAGGTGCCGGTTTGAACATATGTACTATGAAGTTAGTTTAGGCTTTAGGATTTTCTGAGGACTCCATTGATCCCAAAATAAAGATTACAATTAAAGCCTACGATGATGAGGAAAGAGAGTCCAAGGGTTTAATCATGCTGCCAGTCAGAGTGGGACCTGTTATCAAGAATACTTTCTGTCAAGTATTAGACCGTGATCTTGCATACAACATCTTGTTGGGTCATCCTTGGATCCATGAAATGCAAGTGGTTTTGTCCACATATCATCAATGTCTTAAGTTTCCTTATGATGGACAAGAGATCACAATACCAGCTGATAATTCAAATAGTCAGACTTGTACCAACATCAAAGCTATTCAAGATACTTTGGTTCCCAACAATCGAGAAGCTCCTATTGGTACTTCTCCCAAAGTTTATACACAAATCAATCAGTTAACCAAAATATTTGACAAGCAACTACGGTTCAAAGACAATGGAGTAGGGTAGTACTCTCTCCATCTTGTTAATCTACCTACATCACCTTGGTCACATGGACAACCTTCTATCGCACAACAACAGATATATGTTGCATCAACATCAACACAACCACCAACAAAGCCAATTACAAATTTTAATGGACAATTTATCAAAGAAAAATTCCCCATGGAAGATTTTGAGGATAGAGAAGTTCTAAGTTGGCTCTATAAAGATGAAGATGAAACAGTTCTCAATGTCAAACTACCAACTGATCAATATGGTAAAGGATATTGAATCATGCAAAAGATGGGCTATGATGGTAATGGTCCTATTGGGAAAAGAAAGGAAGGAGTAGTTGATCCTATTCACCTTCTCGGACTTCCTGCAAAAGATAAAATAAGACTAGGCTATGATACTAACTCAAAAGAAAAACCATCCAAGAAGTTGCATGATATTGTCCTCACATTGCAAGAAAGTTTTGATACAAGACAACAATTCAGAATTTTGTGGATAATAACTCTGACACAAACTCTGGTGAATATGAATGGGACACCATCCACAATGATGAGTTCTGGAGAGATAAAAAGGTTGATGTGATACACAAGTATATGCCTACCCTAATCGAAGGTGAAGGTTCAGGGACCCAACCACAAGAATCTGAACTACAAGGTGACTATGATTCTAGTGATACTAAGCCAGATTTAAACAAATAAGACTATCATGAGAACAGTACCATCATTGATCTTCCTCATACCTTGGATCCTACAGACAACTCCGTTATGACCATAACCATAGCCGATTTCATGCAACCCAGTGACCCGCTACCACTGATCCATCCTTATCTCATTGACTGGGATTCATCTGGACCTATCGATCTACCCATGTTTCCAAGTGACGAATCTATCGTGAACTTCCTTTCCACAGATGACACAAATGATTGTTCCACTAGCGATTTTTGGCATAGAGTCTTTAATCAGGAGAGTGTCAAGTCTCCTAGCTGCAAAAATAAAAGTCAAAAAGAAAGATCTAATGGTGGAAACCAGAATCTAGCAGTGTTAGATCAAACAAAAGATAAAACAAAGAGCGTATCAAATGGTGAAAACCTTTTTAAGGCACCTGATGATGGGATACTTGACACTCTCCCAAAGCATTATTATGAGCGATCACCTATCTTGATTAAGCCTACAAAAGTAGTTAATCTTGAAACCACAGAAAAACCAAGGATCTTATAGTTAGCTGCATCAATGACAGATAAAGAAGTACTTGACTTCATGGAATTTCTCAGAGCAAATCAAGTCAAATTTTCTTGGTCTTATGCAGACATGCTAGGTCTTGATCCTAATCTTATAATGCATCACTTTTCCATAAAACCAGGAGTTAAACCTGTGAAACAAAAACTCAAAAAGATGCATCCTCATGTTGCACTATTGGTTAAAGAACTCTGAAAACTCCTTGATGTGGGATTTATAAGATTGATCGACTATGAAGAATGGATCTCCAACATTGTTCCTGTGTCCAAGCCCGACAAAAGTGTCAGAGTGTGCACAGATTTCAAAGATCTTAATAAAGCATGTCCTAAGGATGACATCCCACTTCCAAACATCGATACTATAGTTGATCTAACAGTTTGCCATGCCATGTATTCACTAATGGATGGTTTTTTTGGTTACAACCAAATCAAGATTGCACCTGAAGACTAGGACAAAACAAATTTCACGTTTCCATGGGGGACTTATTGTTGGAACGTCATGCCTTTCAGTCTAAAGAATGTTGGGGCTACATATCAAAGAGATATGACTACAATTTTTCATGACATGATGCATACATTCATGGAAGATTATGTAGATGATATATTGGAAAAGTCATACACAAGAGAAGGACATCTTGAAGTATTATCCAAAATCTTTGCAAGGTTAGAAAAGTTCAAAGTTCGCCTCAACCCTAAGAAATGTGTTTTCGAAGTCACATCTAGAAAACTCTTGGGATACATAGTGTCTAAAAAGGGAATAGAAGTAGATCCTACCAAGGTGCAAGCAATCATGGAAATGCCTCCACCAAAGAATATCAGTCAATTAAGATCATTACAGGGACGGCTTCAATCTATACGAAGGTTCATCGCACAAGTGGCAGATAAAAGCCTACCTTTCACACATCTATTGCATAAAAAATTTCCTTTCAAATGGGATGACAAGTGTGAAATGGCCTTTCAACAAATCAAGCAATACCTAATGAACCCACCAGTTCTCGTACCACAAAATCTGGACAAACCACTAATCTTATATATTGCTACAACAGAGACATCTTTGGGGGCATTATTAGCACAGGAGGACTCTACAGGAAAGGAACATGCAATTTATTACATCAGTTCGAATGCTAACAGGTCATGAACTCAACTACACTTTAATCAAGAAGGCTTGTCTAGCAATAGTCTTTGCCTCACAGAAATTTTGACATTACATGTTAACTCATACAATCAATCTTGTTGCAAAGATTGATCCACTCAAGTATCTGTTAAGCAAAGCTACATTGATAGGAAGGCTAGCAAAATGGGTTATGATCCTGAGCAAGTTTGATATCCATTATGTTGATTGCAAAGCAATCAAAGGACAAGTTATCGCTGACCAACTAACTGAAGCACCACTACAAGCAGAGCATCCCATACACATTGAATTTCTAGATGCTGATGTCTTCACTGCAGAATCCAAACAACCATGGTCATTATATTTTGATGGTTCTTTCACTCAACACGGATCGAGGGTAGGCATACTCTTTGTCACCCCTCAAGGAAATACCATTCCTTGGTTATATAGGTTAATGTTTCCATGCACTAACAACATAGCCGAGTATGAAGCTTTAATCACTGGGCTCAAGATCGCATTGGAATGGAGGATCACAGAACTACAAGTCTATGGTGACTCACAGTTAGTCATTAATCAGATCAATAATGATTATCAAACCAAAGATGACAAACTATTGTCATATAAGAAGATGGTTGACGATTTCAAGAAATAATTCATAGATATCAAGTTCATATAGATCCCAAGACTTGATAACAAGGCAACTGATGCCATGGCCACGATCGCATCATTATTGCAACTCCTAGAAAATCAGGCTCGCTATGAATTTCTGGTGGAACAATCATTTACACCTACCTATGACACACCTGAAATCCAAATCATTTGCCACTTAGTAGGATCTAATTCACCTTGGTATGGCAAGATTTATGCCTACCTAAAAGATGACATCTTATCACCTGACTTCTCTCGTAACCAAAAGTGCAACTTTATTCGCCAATCCTCTCGCTATACTCTTATCGCTGACATCCTTTATCACTGCAGTCTTGATGGTACTTTACTTCAATGTCTTGAACGTGACGAATTTGACAAAGCTTTACAAGAAGTTCATGGTGGCATTTGTGGTACTCATTCAAGTGGACTGACCTTATCCAAGAAATTGATTAGAATGGGTTATTACTGGCCGACAATGGAGAGGGAATCATTCACTTTCATGAAGAAGTGCTCTAAATGTCAGATTCATGGGAATCTCATTCATGCTCCTGCACAAGAACTTCAACCATTCATGCTAGCTTGGCCATTCTCTCAATGGGGGTTAGATCTAGTTGGAAAGATTCATCCTTCATCATCAAACGGACACAAATTCATCATCACAGTGATAGAATACTTTACCAAGTGGATTGAGGCAATACCTCTCACTAAGGTTACCGAAAAAAAAATCTCATCGTTCATACTCAACTATCTCATTTGTCGGTATGGCATTCCCAAATCCATCATCATAGATAATGGATGACCATTCAAGAATCAGGATGTTGACGAACTTTGTGAGAGATTCCATATCCAACATAGATATTTAGCACCTTATTATCCACAAGGGAATGGCCAAGCAGAGGCCTTGAACAAAACAATACTAAAAATCCTAAAGAATACTGTGAATGATGTAGGGAAAGATTGGCACGTTCAACTCAATCCCGCATTATGGGCCTACAGAACTAGCATCAGAATGCCAATAGGAGCAACACCGTATGCTCTTTTCTATGGAGTAGAATCCATTTTTCCACTAGAGGTTGAGATTCCATCACTAAGGGTATCATTGAAGGGTCTCACAACAAATGATGAATACAAAGTTTCTTGAATACAAGAATTGGAACTCCTCGATGAGAAGAGACAACGAGCAACTAATCATTTGAAAGCATATCAATAGATGATGTCTTGCAACTATAATCACAAAGTCAAGCCACGTACTTTTCAGGTTGGTGATCTTGTTTTGAAGGAGAACCCACGCAATCAGCAAGACAAAGAGAAGAAAGGTAAGTTCGAACCAAATTGGTTGGGTCCGTACGTGGTCATCACAATATACGGTTCAGGAGCATACAAGTTGTCAATGCCAGAAGGGGACCTTTTTGATGAACCCATCAACAACATGCACCTGAAAAAGTATTATGTCTGAGATAGTTATCATCATCAGAAAAAGTCCTAAAAAAATCACAAAACAACAGAAAATGTTATACATAGCAAAAAAAGTCCCAGAAAAAGTCCTAAAAAAATCACAAAAACAACAGAAAATGTCCCGAAAAAATACAAAAAAAAATTGTCATAGGATGAAAACCTGGCAACAGGTAGTCTATTGACAAGAAAAATACAAAAACATCAAAAAGAAATCAGAAAAATGCAATAAAAACAAATAGTGAAAATCTGGCAAACAGACACTATTTGTAGCTCTCTATCTATTAGTTGATGTTCTGAACTTAGCTTCTCAGCATTCATTTCATGCATCATCCTAGAGTCATAACAACATCATACTATCATCATTTTCCTAGAGCGATAACGTCTTACCATGGCTTGATCATTGTACATATCCATTTTAGCAAGTTGTGTCAATATTGGGGGAAAACGTTAACATACTGGGACAATCAACTTTCAGATTCTACCAAAACAACTAGACAATGACATAAAATCCAATCATGCAAACAAACAATCAAATCATTGATCCATATCACAACGGTTTTCAGCAAGTACCATATCAGGACACATATCTAGATGATCTAAAATCTAAATAATGTTTGGAATACCAGTTTTATATTTTGAACAATGTTTGTTTGATTTTTGTTATCATTCCTCTGGAGCACACTCGATGATGTACTAAACTAGAGTGGCGAGGAAAGAGAATGATTTTTCTTTGTCTGTTGTCTTGAGATTGACTATCAATCTGGTGCAAATATGTCGCGAGACATGATTTTCAAAGCATATCATTAATGATAGTTCCAAATTTGCATCAGAAAGTGGTTAATCTTTATCTGTTTATGCAAGAAATACTCAGGTCATCTCATTTCAATTATACCTTGATGCTTGTGTTCACTTGCTATATCAAAAATCATGAAAGTTGTACTCAGGTTATCATTGGTGCTAATTTCGTCTTTGATGCTTGTACATACTTCCAACATTTTAAAACACTCTATGATGATTCAAGAATGCTAACAAAGGGCTCAACAAATAGTTGGTTTTGTTTCATTGCATTTCATTTAGATCATTGTACATATCTGCATACTGGATTTGCATCAAAGTTTTGAAAGGCTGAACAAAAACATCAATGACTGTCATGTCTCTTTGGACTATTTGTGGAGGACATTCGGACATTTGTTTCATTATCATCTTTTATCTTCATCATCGTTTCCTTAATCAGTATCATTTCATCTAGGTACTCTACATATCATATAGTTTATCCTTTATCATTCATTTTCATATCATTTAGATCCTTTATCTATCCTTCATGATGCATTATCATTTCATTTATCATTTTTCATATCATTTCATTGCATATCATTGATCATTCTCATTTTTATCATCTTTGTTTTATTGCATATCATTTAGATCCTCTATCATTTCATATCATTCATTTATTCATTAGGTATTTCATATCATTTTCATTTTCATATTATCTATCATCTTCATCTCTTTAACATCTTATCATTTTTATACAGTTGCATACCATTTATCATCTTCATTATCATTTCATTTTCATCTTTTATCATCTCATCATTATCATTTCATTACATTTCACTACATTATCATTTATCATTTCATCATCATTTCATCGTCATTTCATTATCATTATCATTATCATTTCATCATCATTCCGTCATCATTTCATTTATCATTATCATTATTATTTCATCATCATTTCGTTATCGTTTCATTTATCATTTCATTACATTATCCTTTATCATTTTATTATCATTATCATTTCATTACATTATCATTTCATTACATTTCACTACATTATCATTTATCATTTCATCATCATTTCATCTCATTATTATTTATCATTATTTCATCTCATTATCATTTATCATTATCTATTTCATATCATTTCATCACCATTTCATTACGTATCATTTATCATCTTATCATTCATCTCATTTTATTTCACTTATCATTTCATCCCATTGTGTATCATTTGTCACATTGCATTCATATCATATCTTTAAATCATCTATCATTTTCATATCATGACCCATTTCACATATCATTTCAGATCTTTTCCTAAAATCATATAAATACTACAAATTCATGATGCATCTCATAAACACAACATCCATTTTCCATCCCATCATCATTATTTCTTTCATTTGAAAAATCCAAAAACAAACATTCCATGCATACATTACATTTCCACATCATTTTTCATAAACATATCATATATCTCTGTGCACACTCTCATAATCAAACATCCTGGGTCATCCACCTGCATGACATCATTAGTACACATCACAAATCGTCATCATAGCATGAATCATCCTGTGTATCATGTTAGTCATCAAATCAATAAAAATCATATCAAAATCCATACTACATCACGCTGAAATTCATGCATATCACCTCATCACATCAAAAACACACATCATTAAAACTCATTGCCACTGCATATCATCGCTCATCCAAAATACATACAAATGTCTAATGTCCAATGAAATTGAAAAGTATAGAGAGATACATGAGATATGATCAAAAACAAATGTACATGCTCCAAAAATTATATACATCAATAATATTGCATCAATAAATCAAGGCTGGCTAGTAGAGCCCCCTGATGGAGCTGGTCTAGAGGATGGTGGCCTGCCACTACCCCCTACGTCAAGATCTTGTCGCGGCCCTGTGACCCCTCTACTGTGTAATTTGTGATATGTTCCTGGATCTACTGTGGGATTGAGGGTAAGGCTCTCTGCGGTCGGGAGGGCACAACTCCTTGTATCTGATCCGATAATGCTCAACCTCCCTGGCAATCTATCATTTTTGGAAGTCCACCGCCTCCTGCACCTCCTGCCCCAGGATTTTTGTGTGGTCCCGACACACCTTGACTGTGCAAAGGTCAATCTGAATCTCTCTATCTATCAATGACTCATATCATGCGATTTATCTATCAATGCCTCATATCATGCAATCACAACCCATATCTATTTATTAGTGATCCCTATCAGTGACCCATATCAGTGCATCATATCAGTGAACCATATCAAATGCTCTATCTAAGTGACTCATATCATGAAATCAATGCAAAATCTATCTATCTGAATATCAAATCAATCTACTCTATCATCATTTACTATTTTTTTTCTTTTTTTTCAGGAAAGAAAATTTATCAACAATCAAATCATCTTCCTATTTGTACTTCAGTCATGAATGCAAATATTTTTCAATCACATCATCTACTATTTTTTTTATCACAGAAATCAAATTTATCAGAAGTCATATCAATCATTCTACTCTTTGTTTTTCATTCAATGGAAACAAAGTTATCAGCTATCTACTCTTTGTTTTTTATTTTGGGAAGCAAAGTTATCAATTCATCATTTATCAAATCTTCTATCATTTATATCCATATCAATGTGATGACAAGACAATTTATCTATCTATTGACCAAAGAAGCAATATACATCATCATTCTTTCATCAATTATCGGGAGCTAAATCACTGCATCCCTCTCATCATCCGAATTTCATCATCAACTCAACATTTTTCTCATCATTAGTGATTTACCTCCCAAGGGGCATCATCAATATCAACCACATTTTTTTCAATCAGAAATATATCAAATTCAAATCAAAAGGAATATCAGTTAAAATTTTCCCACCAGAGGCAAAATCAAACGCAGCAAATTTCAAAAGCATGAATATTTTCTTTGAAGCAATGTGTTTCACACATCACTTCAAAGAGGGGAAAAATGTATATGCATAAAATTGGTCATGTCTAATTAATCCTGGCATTTAATTAAATATTTATTATTTAATTAATTTATCTAAAGTCCTCTACATATAATTAAATTTAACTGATTTAATTATATTGTTCATTCACTTTATTTTTCCACCTTAATTAAATAAATCAACTTTATTTAATTATTTCATATTCATATGTCTACTTGATTAATTAAATAAATACCCTTTATTTATTTTAATTAATTATCACCTTTTGAATTTAATTAAGTCTTTGATTTAATTAAATTTAATTTTTTCCTTTCTCCTATTCAAATCTTTCTTCTAATTAATTAAATATTTTATTTAATTAATTTCATTTACATTTCCTAAAAATTTAATTAAATATCTTTATTTAATTAATATTCTTCATATCTTTTCAAATCATAATTAAATATTTTATTATTATCCAAATCTTAATTGAATATTTTATTTAATTAAGAAAAATCTTCCATGTCACCCATAAATAAATAATTGAATTTATAATTCATTATTTATCTTCAAAATCTTTCCAAAATCTCACAAAAAGATTATTTTTACAATTCATCTTTATCATCTCATCTTATCTCTTCTACGAAAAAGGAAACAAATCTTGCTTTCTGTTTTCTTCTATTTTTCTCTCCAATCTTATCCATCTTCGACCGTTCGATCTGCCAAGAATTTTCACAGCCGTTGATCACATAAGCCAATCAAAATCTTTTGAAAACTCTATAAATATCACTGCAAATCCAAGCATTGGTTACACACAACACAGATACAGACATACATGCAGATATGTGTAGGATCATCATGGAAAAAAGAGGCCCTTAAGTGGCAAAAAATTAGAAAAAATCAGAGTTAGGCAACTTGACGTAAAAAATTGAATAAGTTATCTATATTATTTCAAAATTATGTCAGAATAGAATTTGTAGAAAATTGAATGTAGTTTCTAAACTACTAGGTTTGTTTAAAGAAAAAAAACCTATTTGGTGAAAATTTAAAATTTCAATGCAGTGGTACTTAAATTTTAGGGAAAAAATAATAAGTAGTTGTCTGTAACCACCCTAACCACAATAAAATGATAATATTTTTTTATAAAATTTTATATATAAGTGGAGGACTCATGCCCCGATGTGATGTATCTTTTTTTGTAAATTTTTTCCAAGTAAATAATTAATTATGAATTTTTTATTACAACTTTTTAAAAAATATAAAAACTCGTATGTCTGACCACCTTAACTTGGTCAAAACTTCATGAAATTCAATTTTCCTTTTCTAATCCTATAGTATGTGAATCATAGAATGTGACGCATGTTTTGGATTCAAAAAATGTGATGTTGTTTGAGAGATATAGATGTTTTTCAATCAGCCTATCAATCAGGACTTTAGTCATAATTTGAATAGAAAATGAATAATAATTACTTATTAAATTCAAATTAAAGAATAATTTATATTGGTGGAAAGATGAGAATCTCCTTTAAAACCCCTTTTTATTTCATCAATTTTTCAGAAAAAAATAGTCGTTAGCCACATACCCATCATATTGCCACTTTTTGGCCCATCATGATGCTGCACATACCCATGCATTAGATTTTAATTGGATTTTAGCATTCTGGCATTTTAGCATTGTCATTATCATCTTTAGCTTTCATAATTTTGTAATCTTTCATTCTAGTAATCATGTCTATTTTAAGCATGCATTCATCTTTAAATCTCGTTCTCTAGGAAGACCGTTTGTTGAGCCTAGCACATAATCTGAGAGCTAGCTGGAATCGACAAAAACACTGGAGATAGAGGACGATAGGACGACATCAAGGACAGAAGACGAAGTTTGCATTTTATTTTCATTTGATTTTTTTCTTTGATATAATTTTCTATCAGTGTGTTTGATTTGTTTTTAATCTACATTTGATACACCTAAAATTGATCACACAATTACATTGATCCATGTACGAGTTTGAAGATTCGGCAGAATGATTTATTGCTTATTTTCTCATTGTGGCCGACCTGTTGCATATGGTGTGTTCTAGATGTATGAGGAGTATGTGTTTAACTATTTCTTATGTTGGTAATTTTGGTTTCGGTCCCTACTATAGTCTAGTTGACTTGTGTGGGAACGCAGTGATTCCAATTGGTGATTTGAGCCGACATATGGAAGAATATTATATTTTGTTTAAAGCCAACATATAGTAATAAAATATTGTTAGTGGATATATAAAGGAGATCAGTAATTCATTTTAAGAAAGCATGAAGTTGTAGTAAGGCATGTGTATGTGAAAAAGTGCATAACAACTATATGGGCTAATATCAGAAGATCTGTTGAGTGAATTTTGTTTGTGCTATAGAAGGGTTTCTACAAAAAAGTAGAGTAGAGCATAGCAGAAGTGTGAATTGGACAAAAGGTCCAGAATCTATTTTATGTGCCTCATTGGAACTGAATCCAGGCATTTGTAGATGCTATATTCTCAGTTCAACATTTTGTTGTATTCTCAAATACTTTGTAAGGAAGTGAGCCTTTTCTATTTTGAGCAATGAGCTCTAGGTAGTGTGCCTGAATGCAAGTGCATTCCCTTTTTATCATACTTTTAACAGAGTATACTTTGTGGATTAATCTCCACCATGGTTTTTCCCCTAACAGGGTTTCCAGTAAAAATTTTGGTGTTATGGTTTTCACATTGTCTCATTAATGTGCATGCATGTGTCCTTTTGTTTACTTGTTGTGGATGCTATTAAAGGTTAAATATTGTTGTTGATAGTTTAAGATCTGATTTGAAATTCAAATATTGTGGAACACTGATTCACCCCCCCTCTTAGTGTTCCTAGTGTCCAACAATTGGTATCAGAGCGGGTTCCTCTTCTGAAGTTTAACAGCTTGTGGTGGATCTTGGATTACAATGGATGCAGGTGGTCTTCAACAACAGCTTATGGTGACACTTCATGATCTTGATCAATCTAAAGCAAAGGTCATGGAACTAAAAGAAAATCTTGTGGCTGCCAAAAAATTCATTCAATCATTGAAGGATAAAATAAATGAGTCAAGGGAAAAGAGGAAAGAACTATTTGGTTAGTTGAAGCAAAAAGAAAGCAAAGGCCTGGAAGATGTTCATCTGAATCAAACCCTAAAAGAAATAATAGAGGAGTGTGAAAAGCTTGCTAAGGACAATACTTCTCTAAATCTTGAAATGGAATATGTGGCGATGAAGTTAACCAAAGAGATTGAAGAAAGAAAGAAGGAGGAGGATAATCTGGCCCAGTCCTTGAAAGAGAATTTTGAGGAATGCAGCAAAGTTAATAGTGGAGTCATTTAGCTGGAGATTGAACTGCAACAATCCAACAACAATGAACAAGAGCTTGAGAGATAGGTAGTTATTCTCAGAGATGAGATTGCTACTGCAAATGAGTTTAAGGAGAAGTTCAGGATCAGTTCTACTAGGCTTGATGAGATAACTAAAGGTCAAAAGGATGCAAATGATAAGTGAGGTCTCGGTTATGTGAAGGATGTGAGCTCCGGATCTGAACAAAAGGACCCTGAAAAGAAGGAAAAAGGCAAAAGATATATGGTAAGGCAACCCAATGCTCAGAAATTTAATGGATATTGCTTTGTTTGTAATAAATTTGGGCATATGACTTCTCAGTGTAGAAGTAAGATAAGTTCTGGCAATCCATCATTTTTTGGTCAATGTTTTAAATGCAAAAAGTTTGGGCATAAGTCATTAGAATGTAGAAGTATGTCTGTTAGTATAAGGATCATTAAATTTTACTCTTGTGGAAGATTTGGAAATATTGCTAATCAATGCAGATCAGGAGGAAATCAGTGGAATGGATGGTATAGACAGAAAAATATGGTACGCTACAATTGTAACAAATTTTGGCACATTGCAAGAGTCTACAAGAACCGAAACATGGATAAAAGAGGTCTGGAATATCAAGGAAAAAATTCATAGAAAGGTGATAAAGGAAAAGGAAAAGCATCCATGGAAGAGATAAGAGATCATATGAAGAAAACGTGGGTAAAGAAGAATGGATCTGATGAATGTAATAAGGTTGTACCAGAAGCTCCCTTTGGTAGTTCAACCGACAATTGATTTTAGGCCATTGGCCTAGGGGGAGTTTTCATGAAAATATTTTTTTCCCCTGTATGTAGTTGGTATGGGATCATAGGAAGTTGTTAGTTGGTGTGTTACTCATTGGTGATTACTTCTTGAAGATCCATAGATGGATTTCTCTCTTGTTGTTTGAAAACAGAGTAACCGAAACTTCTAGGGAAAAGAATTTAATGCAACAAAGAAGCTAGGTGTACAAAGTTATAAAAAGGAAATTTGAAACCCTCATTTGTCACCATGCGTTGAAGGATATCAGTTGGAGAGATTTTTCAGCAAAATTTTGAAGGATTGAAAATCAATTTAGCAGCGAATTTTCTAGGTATTTCTATTGATTATCAATTTCATACCTACTCTGTGATCAGTAGAACCCTGTTCGGTATAGAAAATGAAGCAAATCAAAGGAATAGTAATCCTGGATGAATATAGTAGTAAAAAGGTCAGGGATGTAAGAAATTTGTTGTCTGTCGTCGAATTGAAGAAGCTTGGAGGAGCGAAACACAAGAATCTAGACATCTAGAATGAATTCCCTCATTTCGTTAATGCAGAGGTAGTTTAGTTTATCTTGAACAGATTAGATGGTGATATCCTTACTTTGGATAAACCCTATCAAATCTCTAAGGATGTAATCCTAAATCTAATAGGTTTGTGCAATGTTGGTGATGTCCCAAAAAAGAAATCAATTCAAAATGTTGAGGTTGAAGCCCTAACTAGTGTAAAAGGATATCAGAGGGCTCTGATGATTACAATGATCAAAGATCCATTAACAAAGTATATTGCATATGGAATTTCATACAAGATCTTCTTCAGAAACGAGGAAGGTGCAACCTCTGTAGGCACAGTCTATATTGTGCACAAGATGATAATAGAAAATGAAGAGTTTGACCTATGTGGATTGTTGAAGGATCAATTGATGGAGAATGTGCAATTGATGAAGGATATAGATTACTCTTTCAGGTTTGGTACCCTGGCTATATGCATTATGATGTATTTCCTGAATTGCTTGCCTCAGAATGACAATGTGGTATGGAAAGAAAATATGTCGGTTTGCAAGCAAATTTTTGAGTATTTCAACTCTTTTGAAAATGGTGAACAAGTTTATGAAAACTTCTTTGGAAAGTTGATAGAAAAGTTTGGTATTCCTCTCCTGGTAAAAGTAATTGAAATTGGATCATCCTCCGGTAAGAGGTAGAAAAAGTAGAAGAGAGAAAGAGAGTTGGCTAGTGGCATTCCTCCAGCGCCTAAGTCAACAAAAGTTGAAGGAAAAGGTAAAAAGTAGATAGTTGTGGATGTATTCAATGAAGATTATGAGGAATATACACCAAGAGATTAACAAAAACTAGTTGAACTAGTTGTGGTAATTGCAGAAGAAAGTGATGAAGAAGGTGCTTTATTCAAAGCAAAGATATTGCAGATTGTTCAGGAAGAAGATGGAATGCAAAAGATAACTGACATATGGATAAATGGACCATCATATGAACATGACCTCATTGAGGACACTCTAGGAAGGTACTTTGTTGATAACAACATTGAATTGAAGAATTTGCATAATGTACTTCTAGAAGAATTTATTGAATGTATCAAGGAGGCTATGGAGTCTGTGTCTCAGGATGAAAAAGATGAAGAAATAATCTCACATCTGAAATTGCAGTTTAGGCTATCTCTCGCCAAACTGAAAAAGAAAATGAATGTTCTAAGACAGTGTATTGACTTAGTGAATAAGATATTCAATTATTGTCTCAGGTGGCCTCATGTGGTTGGAAAATACAAGGAAAAGTTGAAATTTTTTGAGAATGAGCTTGTCAGAATCAGACAGGACTACAGTATGGTTCAAGACAAGGATGGAGAAGTTAAGAAGAAGATTCATGAGTTGCAAGTTGAGCATGCAAAGGTTCACTTTGCCAAAAACACTCTTATGTACACCTTCTAGAAAGTGAAGGACCTGTCTGAATGCATATTAGAGCAAATGGTTGAAGTTCTAAAGAAAGGAGAAAAGCTGGAAGGAGACATTACCATTCCTAAATCCCTTGTCCAGGTCATCAACAGAACATCATAAAATAGAAGTCTGATAATTGCAACTAGGATTGTAGTGGACTCTTGGAAGAAATTTCTCCCGGAAATGAAAGATAAGTATAAAATAATTTTCTGAATTTAGCAACAGTTGCAACTTTTTTTTGAGGAGAGAATGCAGTGAGGAAGAGTGCAGTAAATAAGCTAAGGGGAAAAGAAAAGTAGTGGAATTTTTTATCATTGATGTCAAAGGGGGAGAGAATGCAATGAAAAATTCCTTGACATCCAAAGGGGGAGCAGTGTTTTGTTAAGTTTTGACACTTAGTCATTTTTCACTAAGTGTTTCCATCAATGCCAGAGGGGGAGATTGTTGGCATATGGCTTTGGGAGATTTTTTTTGGTTTCTAGTGTTGTCATTTATGGCAACTGGAGTCAGTAGTATGGTCCGCAGTTTGGAAGCAGTTCCTACCGGCAAGGAAAGTAGAAGATTGTACTCTACCGGCAGAATGCATGAAGAACAGAGTATATGGTTGGTAAGTTGGTCTGAATACTTCACCGGATCATTATTTTGTTGTGTGGATCCCCAGAGAAGCTTTTCAATCATGTATGCTACTTGTTTGATAAGTTTTATGATATTTCATTGATCCATGTACGAGTTTGGAGATTTGGCAGAATGATTTATTGCTTATTTTCTCATTGTGTCTGACCTGTTGCATATGGCATGTTCCAGATGTATGAGGAGTATGTGTTTAACTATTTCTTATGTTGGGAATTTTGGTTTGGGTCCCTACTATATTCTAGCTGACTTGTGTGGGAACACAATGATTCCAATTGGTGATTTGAGCCAACATATGGAAGAATATTATATTTTGTTTAAAGCCAACATATAGTAATAAAATCTTGTTAGCGGATATATAAAGGAGATCGGTAATTTGTTTTAAGAAAGAATGAAGTTGTAGTAAGGCATGTGTATGTGAAAAAGTGTAGAAAAACTATATGGGCTAATATCAGAAGATCTGTTGAGTGAATTTTGTTTGTGCTACAGAAGGGTTTCTGCAGAAAAGAAGAGCAAAGCAAAGCAGAAGTCTGAATTGGAAAAAAGGTCTAGAATCTATTTTATGTGCCTCATTGGAACTGAATCCAAGAATTTGTAGATGCTATATTCTCAGTTCAACATTTTTTTGTATTCTCAAATACTTTGTAAGGCAGTGAGCCTTTTCTATTTTGAGCAGTGAGCTCTAAGCAGTGTGCCTGAATGCAAGTGCATTCCCTTTTTATCATACTTTTAATAGAGTATACTTTGTGGATTAATCTCCACCGTGGTTTTTCCCCTAACAGGGTTTCATGTAAAATTTTTGGTGTTATGGTGTTCACATTGTCTCATTAATGTGCATAATTTTTTCCTTTGGTTTACTTGTTGTGGATGCTATTAAAGGTTAAATAATGATGTTGATAGTTTAAGATCTGATTTAAAATTCAAATATTTTGGAACACTGATTCACCCCCCCTCTCAGTTTTCCTAGTGTCCAACAATACATAATCCATCACATGCATAATAACATTCTATAACATCTATCAAATCATCTCAATGTCTCATCTCGTAGCATATATCATCAAAAAGTTATATCCATATACATCAAATGTATGTACAATGGGCTATACATAAAATGTATGTACAATGGGTTGTCAAGATTCATCAATATATATATACATCATCAAAATAATGTGTCTACAATTGAATATTGTATATCAAATATACAAAGGCATATAGCTACATAGAGTTACCCATCTCCTCTCGACCAATGGAAGGTGGATGAGGAGGAAATTCCTACTGACCTCTGATCTATTATTCCCTAGATCCCTATCCTTTAGACTACTCAAGTTTTTTTGGTTGTTGTGGCTACTATGATTGAGATGGCCATCCCACTGACCCTCCATTTTACCTACCTACAATCCCAGCAGCACTCCTAGTAGAAAATTTGGGAGCTCTACTCCTAGTTGGCACCACAACCTCATAAAGATTCATGTAATAATTCACCTCCTTAGTAAGTACCCTCACCTCACTTAAATATTGTACCATCGGGACCACTGCACCCTTCCCTACAACCTCTAGCCGTTACAAGTGAGCTCTCTCTATGTCTCTCTCCACAATCAGTTGTGCCACTTGTTACACCCAATTTCTAAGTTACCAAATTACTTTTACCTTTATGAGTAAATACAATTTTAAATGCATGATTATGTTATGATGAATTTCAATGGATCAATGAAATGTATGAATATGCATTATGATGAAATTACTTTGTAAATTCTTTAATGATTTTTATGATATATGATGAATATGATTTATATGTATCTGCTAACTACGTATTGTTGCACCAAGTTGGATGCAAGAAAGGTTCAAACCCTGCAGAGGGGGAGGGAGAGTATCACCCAGGAGAGGAGATTGGTATGGGAACCATTGGTATATACATATCTGAATTGACATACACACTCACAACCATGGGTTAGAGGAACCTTGTTGAGTTAGTCTAAGTATCATATTGGTAAGTGTCAAACCTAATTTCATAGCTTTTTGGTCGATAGGGAAAGTTAGGTTTGATTGTCTATGATTATCCTTAACCATTTAATCAAATCAAATTAAAATAACAAAACTCTCTTATATGACATACTTTGCATGAAATGAGTATTTTAATATAAATATGGTGAATGTATATAAATATGTGTATAGGGGGATATGTATATACGTATATTCATAAATCAAATAATTAGGTGAGGCATATAAAATATATATATTATCATTAATATATATATTAGTTGTATATATATATATGTATTAATGTATATACATTATTTAAATGATTATTATATATGTGTATATTAAAATATATACTATTATATTTGATAGATAATCTTACACACACACACACACACATATATATATATATATAATATGCATATTAATATATTGAATGATGACTATATATTTATTAATATATATATTATTCAGTATATATTATATCATATATACAAATTAATATATGTATATATTATTATATCTAAATAATTATCGTATATAAATATATTAATATACATATTATTATTATTATTATTATATATTATGGTATAAATATATTATAATATATATTATTATAGTAGTGATGGTAGTCATACCCATCGGCCAAATTTCCACATATAGAGAGGTTAACTTGGTAGTTATAAAAAGATTGTATTTGGCCACCAATAGGGGAGAGGGACCCATAGTGGGTCGGGCTCCTATACTAGGTATAGGAGTTGACCAAACTGGAACCATTACATTTTAACAAGAAATCTTTTAAATATTTTTTTTTTTCCAAAAATAGGACATATGTGGACCAATCAATGTTCCCATCATATTTGTTTACTTTTTAGTATTTTTTTATTAATATTAGGTTGCATACACAAATTATTAACAAGAATTTTAAAACACAAATGCAACTTACATTATTTTAAACTTGTACGCAAGTGGATGCAACAGAACCCAAAATGTCACATGAAAGCATTTATATTAATAAGTAAACATCTAGCTATCAACCTAATTTAAGTTCCAAGTTGAATTATAATAAACAGTTTTAAATATTTTTTCATTACAACATATCCCATCCAACATAGAGATTTGTCCAAAAAAAGTGCATATAATAAAAAATTGGAGTCTCAAATAAAATGTAATAGTGCCCAAGTGCACTCAAAACAGTGATAAATGCCCATCTATTGGTCCCTTTTCCTTAATACCTGCAAAAAAAGTCACAGATAACCGTGTAAGGCTCACCAAACTAGCTATCAAAACAAGAGGACAACAATTTACAATTTATTAAAATCTAGCACAAACAGTTCAAATTAAAATCAATCAACTCTCCATTAATTCCACACCATCAACAGTTTAAGGCACATAGATTTTCTCTGCCGTAGTAGATTTATAGTAAACAATTCCACAAAACCTCCACCACTCATTCTATGAAGTATTTTCTACGCAGACATGGAAATTTCACCGTTTGAGCTTTAAGGAAGTTTATTTGAAGTTTATTTGACGGTGCTTCTTAAATATTGTTCAGTTCAGAGTTATTCTTAAAAATCATTTAGTTTTTTCATTCATTAAATATTTTAGAGAAAGATATGAAAATTTTAGTTTATTGGAAGGTATTTATTTCTATTTGTAATCATAATTATACTTAAATATTATTCAGTTCAAATTTTCACTGTGAACTTTAAGAAAGTTTATTTGACGGCACTGATTTTTGTTTTAGTCATGATTATTTTTAAATATTGTTGAATTTAGAGTTATTCTTACATAATTGTTTAGCTTTGATCATAGTGATAAATTCGCAAAGCATCCTCAATGCATCCTTAGACTATACTTTCCAGCTTGTTGTGAAGGTAGAATCAAAGCGGCAAAAAGTATCAAAGCCTTGCTTTCCCTGTATTTTGTTGTCACAGCTTTGTATCAAAGTTTATTTGTAACCTTTTTGTTGCATTTTCTAAAAGAAACGAACCTCTGGGGTATACATTTATTTGCTTTCCTGCAAAATATTTTCTGAAGCTCTGTTTCACACTGTATTTGATGATTATATGAAATCATACATGATTCCTCCTCTGTAAATGCTTACAGATTTTTTCTTCACTTCAGATTTTAACATTCTTCTAATATTAAAGATTTTAAACTCTTAGAACTCTAGGTTTGAGTCCAGTTTCAATTTCAAGTTACCATATATGTATTGAGAGGAAAAACCTCATTGACATTTTACTGTTCACTATAATATGGTTAGTTCCTTTGTTGAATCCTTACACCTCTTAGGATTGGGGGTTATTATATTACTTTTGTTAATACTGAATACATACATGACAGAATGGTGAAATCTGGATCCGCCCATTTTGGTGTGGATTTCAGATTCAAAACCATTTCAGACGACCTACCTCCAGAGCATGGGTGCATCCACCAAATTGATGAGCTCTCCAAATCCTTGGTAGAGAAATTCCCCGGGCACATTTAGAAAATCTGGTGGAAAAGTTGAAGGCCTTACCAAATGTCCCTCCCTTAACTTGCATTAATACTGTCATTAGTGAATGTTACTTGAAATACTGTCATTAATTGAATTAACAAAATTTGATGATTTCTTTTAAATTTTATCTTGAGAAAATATTTTCCCTTTTCTCAGCACGAACACTAGATTGGGGGTGAGTCGGTGACTATGCTTGTAGTAAATTTGGCTCGGTATCCTCCAACTACGTGGTTTTTCAATTTGGTTTGAAGTTGCTTATAAGTATCAAAGTTTTTCCTAAATTAAAGCAAGATTGTACCTTAGTATTCACCTGCCCTTTATATGTAGGTCTTACACAATATGTTCAAATGATATGAAAGAAATTCATAAATCAGTGAAATAAAAAATACATATGAAAATTCACATCTTCAAGAAGAATTAGAAATCAAATGATATGAAAGAATATATTAACATGAAAGCATTTCAAGTAGACAAATTTTCATTAATTATAAATTATGTTTCCTTCTATACAGGAAAGGTTGAATCTGTACTAGGTTGACTAATTCAAAGTTCTGGATTTGAACTGAAATAAGAACTTGGTGGAGATCCTACCAATTTTGATGAATATTCTTGCTTAAGTATGTGATAAATTATTATTCTAGACAGTGAGCCCCTAATTTTTCCATTTAATATATGCTTTCTTTTTCTATTTAATAATCTATAAACATATACAGAAACAATATGATATTATTATTTTTGTTCTCTTGATTCTAGGTAACATTATTCATTGGTTGCATACTAAAATCATACTGACATTAAGGACAACGGAAGGACTGGATAGAGATAGAGCTCTAAACCTTAGGCCTTTTGTAGTTGCCGCATTTTATGACACATTGTCCAAAGCATATCAAGCCAACCCATACGGACCGCATAAAATTCGGAATTGTGACGAAACCAGAATTTAGGCTGGGAGAAATGGATCCATGTGAGTTTTGGCCAGAAGAGGCAGCAGAAGTGTCTCATATATTATTCCAAAGAGCAGGGAATGGATAACAATTTTATGATGTGTTAATGTTGTCGGACAAAGCATACAAGGCTTCTATCTTTTCAAAGGTAAAAAGCAGCATTGATAGTTGTGAACCAGGTGCGTGCATGGCTACCTAGCCCCACGCTTGGATGATGAAAGAGTTGTTTATGAATTGGCTGCATCATTTTGCATGATCAGTTCTGGGTGGAGTATCATCGACAAATAGGCATTTGCTCATATTTGATGGCCATGGCTGCCACATAGCTGTGACAAGCATCCAAGAATCTAGGTCTTTGGGGATCGATTTGCTCACACTACCAGCACGCACATCACACAAATTGAAGCCATTGGATGTCAGTGTTTTTTCAGCATTCAAGTCATATTTCAAATCAGAAAGAGCAGTGTGGTTGGCCAGATATCCTAACATAGAAATAAAAGGAGCAAAATTAGCAGAATTGGACAACAAGTCTTTTCAAAAATCACTGACAGTTTCAAACATCACTGTTGGTTTTAAAAGGATGGGTATATGGCCCCTCAATCCAAATGCTCTAATGGAGGACATGCACCCCAGCGAAACTTTTTAGTTCAGCGTGCATGATGATGCTTCTACAGCGCAGAACATCCTTAGTCTTTCTGGGGTCAATGTGTCAAATATGGAAGTTGCCAACACATTGATGTCAGGGCTTGCCAATGCTGATTTAAATCCTACAATAGTAGAAATAGTGGGAGAGGAAACAACTTTACATGATTCAGGTGAACCTACAGTGGGGGGTCAACTAGTTGATGACATGGCTAAAAGTCAACAAGAGACTAACATGGATGGACTTAGCCTTCTCTCTCCCCCAAGTCAACCATCATGGTTGGTGGAGGGAGCCATGAATTTAGGATATGACTTGCATCCACAGGAAGAAGCAAACACATTCTCTTTCCCCTATCCACCACCCATGTTGAATGTGGATGAAATGGTACACTACTATGTCGAGTGTGGAGAAGGTGATACCCAAGATATTGTAGATTTGAGTCAGGATACTGGGGCTGAACACAACATTCATGGAGATTCCAACCAATCCTTGGTTTCCCAAGTAGATTCACGTATTAGCAAATTTCGCAAACTGCCAGTTCACATTGTGAAGGAAAAACCAAGGACAACAAAGGATAGAGGAATTCGGTTGAGCCAACAGTCCCAATTATTAACAACAGATGAATACATGAACTTGTTAATGGAACAAGAGCAAAGGAAGAAGGAAATTCAGGAGTTAAAATTGTGAAATAGGGATCAGATTTAGGAAAGAAAGGAAGCACATGTTATTGCAAAGGAGCGGAAGGATCAAGCCAAACTAGATAGAGAGATTGCACGACAAGCAAAGGAACAGTAGAAAAAGGAAAAAGAGCTCAAAAGGGAGGAAGATAGGATTCAAAAGGAGCAAGATAAAAAGGAAGAAGCACTTGAAATAGCAAGGTTGGATCTACAGAGACAAAGGCGTTTAAGCAACCCCTTAAACCCTTTTCCCAAAAATAATGCCTTGCTTAGGGAGATGGTCAACATTTGCATCCCTAACTATCATACAGTTGTGACCACCACTCAATTTCCTTTAAGTCTAACCCCACCCATTGTGACTAGTACTCAATTTCCAAGTGTAACCCCATCCATTACGAACAGTACACAAAATCTAGGCCTAAGGCCATCCCATTTGAACAACACTCTAAGTCCACCAGTAAGGAAAGAGAACACGATTGGGAGTAAGTTTTCAAGCATCCAGAAAACAACAACCTTTGCCACTTTGAATCCAATAAGTTTTCTAGTATGGTTTGAATGAGATTGGTAGCAACCAATCATTCTACACAACCAAGTTTCAAATTGTAGCCAAGGAGGCATTTTTTTGCATTTTGTATTAGGGGGCATACAAAAATGATTTACAAGGATTTGCAAAACATAATTGCAACTAACATGGTTTATACACATAGAAAGTTTAATACATCATGGTTTTGTAGGAAATAATTGCAACTTCCTTAGAGGTGATCAAAAAATTCAATGTTATGTGCAATATGTGAAATTAAATGCAGGTCTCTAGTTGGCTCATTCCTTGTTTATGGAAATTCTAAATTAGTTGTCCATGTATTTTTATTATGTCTTTGATTAATGTGGTGCAACCTAACTGTCAAGGTCAACATGGGCTTCACATTCTTCACTGTTATAGATGGCATGTCTTCATTTCAGTCATATGCATTTATACTCAAACATGCATGCAATGAGGTGGATAACTTAAATATTTTGTTTGAACACGTTGGAGATCGATTTTCAATGTGGATGACACGTTTCTTTGGCGGGGTTGAATTTTCAGCCATTTTTTACTGTCAACCGAAGACCAGACACACCATACATCGGTGACAGGAAATGGCATCATGAGTTGTGCTCATGATGCCATGTGGCATTCAAGCAACTCACCACCCTTTAATTGCACACTCCTGCATTAAAGAGAAGTCCAGTCGCATTTAAGATGAAGTTCAGACTCATTAACTCCTACTCCTTCCTTGTTTTGTTGGTTATCATGCATTGGCTTTTCGCAGCTATGGAGCGTTCAATGCTCTCCTCCTTCACACTCAACAAACCCTTTGACACCATTACCAATCTTCTCTCTATGTTTGGTAGTTGCAAATGGCACCCATAATGGAGATATATATACATATGGCATATATATATATATGCCATATGCATATGCATATATATATACATTCATAATGTAATATATACATACACATGCATATGCAAATATAAACATACATACACATGCATATATAAACATACAAATGCAAATATATACATATGCAGATATAAACATATACATATATACACATGCATATATATATAAACATACATACATATGCATATGCATATATCCAAACATATGCAAATGTATTAACATACATATGCATATGCATATATCCAAACATATGCAAATGTATTAACATACATATGCATATGCATATATCCATACATATGCAGATATAAACATACATACATATATACACACGCATATATAAACATACATACACATGCATATATAAACATACATATGCATATGCATATATCCATACATATGCAGATATAAACATACATACACATATACACATGCATATATAAGCATACATATGCATATGCATATATCCATACATATGCAAATATATTAGCATACATATGCATATGCATATACATATTTATATATACATACATATGCAGATGTATTAACATACATATGCATATGAATATATCCATACATATGCATATGCATATGCAGAGAGTTTAATATGCTCATAAATGGAAGCTTCTTTTCATTTTTTGTCTGGTTGTAATCATGTGGCTTCGATATTGAAATGGGGTTATTGTTATATGTTTATTGTTTGCAATGGCTATGCTCGTTTATCCTTCGACCCTAGTAAGGATATCCTATCCTACTTAGGCAATGATCTTTTGGTTTCATGTGTTTACACACACACATACATATACATATACATATACATACATACATATATATGCATATACATATACATATACATATACATACACATATATGTATATGTATATGTATATATATGTATGTATGTATATGCATATGTATATTTGTATATATATACATACATACATACATACATACATACATACATACATATATTTGTTTGTCTGTGTATACAACATAACAAAATATTTAGGGTGTCCACATCATCGAATATAGAATAATTGAATACCCATGGATAAATAATAACCCCAAGAAGCAAATGAAAATTTTATTTATTTCGGATAATGTGGCGCACCAGTTGGAGGGCTCAAGTAAACATGCTTTAAAAGGTATTCAATATGATATCAATTATAAACTTAAAATGCACTTGCAAAAATAATTTGTAGCACATTAAAACATTGGTCATTCCATTTTCTACAATTAGAAACTGTAAACTTAAATTTGTAACTCAAATTAAAGAGTCACAGTGATGCTCAAATAGGATTTTGCAATTTCCAAAAGCATTAAATGTGTTAGAAAACATAGAAAACAGTCAATAAGTTGTGTTGATAAAAACTACTCATAAAGTAGAAAAAGTGTTACAACAAACACCATTGAACACCAGTTTTTCCATTTGGAATATTTTGAATCTCTGCAGTACAAAGTTAAAGAAACAAAGAGCTTAAGCACTGAACTAGACATTCCACCACAAAGAAACAAAACAACCTTCCATTAATGACCACAAACAACAAAAGATGGAAGAAAACCATTGAAAACCAAAAATAACAATCAATAGACATGAGGCGACACTCCTTGTTTTCCAGTTGATGTCTTTGAAGCAAGGGAAACCTCGCAGTCTTTTAACTCAAGATGCCTGCCACTATACAGCTCAGGTTTATTACTGCAATGCTTGCACTCTTGGCTTGCTCTTTCTTATTTTAGTTTTGGGAAGCCAATATGGGTACCTTTCTCATCAATTCCTTCCTTTTTTCCATTATAGATTAGTGTTGGAAAAATTATGAGGCTACTTGGATGTAAGGCAAGAAGAGATAGCCTGTGCTTTTAAGGGGATAGATTTGAGTTGGGTTTTTCCCATCACAGAGATGGTAGTCAATTCCACTTTTGTGGAAAATGACTTATGGCTCCAGTGAAGATATCTAAGTGGGCCATCATGTCTGTGGACAATGACTATTGAATGATGCCTTAGTACAAATAAAATATGGTATAAATATTTGGACACTATTTAGGAATTGTCTCTGCCACTACCAAAGCCTACTGCTGCATATGAGTTTTGTAGTATTGCTTTTGTATCAAATTTTTTGAAGTCCGTGTTTTTAAATTTGTGTAGGAGGTATTGGTCACATGAGATGTTTAGATGTTTATAAGCCTTCTTTAAAACCTCTTAATGGTGTCAAAGGATTTTTTGAGTGTGAAGGAGGAGAGCATTGAATGCTCCATAGTTGCAAAAAGGCAAGGCACGATAACCAACAAAACAAGGAAGGAGTAGGATTTAATGAGTTTGAACTTCATCTTAAATGTGACTGGACTTCTCTTTAATGTGGAAGTGTGCGATTAAAAGGTGGTGAGTTGCTCGGATGCCACATGACAGTTATTGAAGCTAAACCTTCTTTAAAACCTCTTAATGGTGTCAAAGGGTTTGTTGAGTGTGAAGGAGTAGAGCATTGAACGCTCCATAGGTGCAAAAATCCAAGGCACGATAACCAGCAAAACAAGGAAGGAGTAGGAGTTAACGAGTCTGAACTTCATCTTAAATGTGACTGGACTTCTCTTTAATGCGGAAGTGTGTGATTAAAAGTCCTATTATATTTGAAAGAGGCTAGGGTAAGTCTTAGGTAAAAAGAAATGGAGATGCTCAAAAAGAGATCTTCTAAAATATTGTTTTGTTAATGCTATTATATATCTAGTTTCGAACAGTTCTGAAATATAAATATTATAGTTTGATATATTAATGAATATTATGTTTTGTAGATTTCAGAGCTTTCAAAGTGATTTGGCTTCCACCTTGAGTCATTTTTTCTTAGGTGTCTTCTTGTCCTTTTAGGAGTTGGTGCATGGGTTGTGTATTTTGAATACTATTTTCAGCTCTTAGGCTGATTATTCCATGTTGTGTATTCATTCATTGTCTTTTAGGAATCATTCATGTATATTTCCTAGGTTGAGCTTTCAAAACCCTCTTTATCCTTAATTAAAAAGTCATTAATTTTATATTATTAAAATCTATAAATTTTTTATCTGTCAGATAATTTTATAGTTCAGACAAATGCATGGAAACAAAGTACTACCAACTTATTAGTAAAATTACACAATACAAATAAAAAGCATACCAATTTATTTTATTGAATGTGGACATATGAACTCTCACTCAGAATCTTTGAATTAAATCCTAGTTTTGATTCCAAATGAAAGAAAAGAAAAAGGATTAAACGTAAAATTCCAAATATCAGTATCAAGGGCCAGGGTTAGCTGGTTTTAATGGGTTAGCGAGGGTTTTCAAGCTCTGAAGACACGATTAAGATAGCAGGGGAATGATTTACAACACTAATCTATAAAGGAAAAAGGAAGGAATCGATGAGAAAGGTTAAAAGACTGAGTTAAAAGACTGCAAGGTTTCCCTTGCTTCCTTAGTAGGATAAGATATCCTTACCAAGGTCGAAGGATAACCGAGCGAAGCCACAAGCAACAAAACATTAAACAACCAAAAACCCATGTGAAAACCTGAAACCCTTTTGAAAACCGAAGCTTCAAAAGACAAGCAGACTGAAAACTAGAAAACGTTAAATGTACGAGCACATAAAGCTTTGCAAACACAATAAAACCAAATAAATCCTCTTTGTTTTCAAGCTAGAAAGGTCATTGCCTTAACAGGATAAGGAATCCTTACCAGGTTCAAAGGAAAAATGAGAAAAGCCAACAGATGCACGGTGTCTTATCAGCGCCAAGGTGAACCAGTATGGGTGCCATCTGCAACGAGCAAAAGATAGGAAAATAAACAGACCAAACAACATTGAAATAATATCAAGATAGCTATGAACATTGGCCAACTCCAAATTAACTGGAAACATCTATAGGCAAAGGATCAATTCAGAAAAATATCCCCTACAAAAAGAAACAATAGAAAAGGGAATAACACTTAAGAAAAACAACTAAATCTTATTAAATCTTTTTCATGAAAGTATTGTGTAGGTCTGATTTTTTTTTTCATTGTTATTTTTAATTATGAATTTATTTCAGATTGTTTGTTTAAAATACAGACAATAACAATAGTATATTGAACTGTTGTAAGTTACAATGGAAACAAAACATACTTGGTTCACAACTACAACCAAACATTCAACTAGAACTGTATACATAAAACAGTTCCAGAATCACTATTTAGGTAGCTCTTTCATTTTCTAAGAGGATTTAGTTTGTGGTACATCTCTTGCCTAACTGTGTAGCATACTATTGAGGAGCCGTGGGTATTCTTCTAGTTTACAATGTCAGTGATGAATATCTTTCAACAAAATTCTTGTCATCAAATTGGTTTGATATAATTTTTTATTTGTACAAATTTTTTAATGGATTTTTTGATTTGTTGTTTGTTTCAATTTGGGAATGTGTTTTTTTTTTACCTAAAAGATATTTAATTTGTAAGGTTTTTGTCAGTCTTTATTTTCCAGAGTGTTTTTTCTGACAAAGGATGTTTACAAACATTTTATGTGACAACATTCATTCATTTTTTGTCAATTCAGAAAATAATAATGTGGAGTCAACCCATGCCATTGCAGCGAATGGAAATCAATATGTGGAGACAATTTCTTCTAGAATGGAGTATCGAAATGACAAGACATTATACGTTGTATTTGTAGTAAAGTGAACATCACCCAACACCTACCCTTGAATTTATCATTTCTTCACGACACTGATAGAAAGTAGATCTTGGTTTCTCTCAACCCTAAAGCTAGTAGAATTTTTATTTGGTTCACTTTTGAGGAGAACTAAAATCTACTTGTGGGGAGACCCCAAAAAAAAAATGAACCAAATGGAGAATCAAAATATTCTTTTGTTGGAAACTCCAACAAAAAATGAAGAACAAAATCTACTTTTTGGGTCAAAACAAAAATGAACTTATGGGAAAATCTACTGACTATAGATTTTGATTCTCCATTTTATTCATTTTTGTTTTGGGGTATGACACAAATAAATTTTGGTTCTCCCCCTAAAAATGAGTCAAAGGGATAATCTACTAGTTGCTCCATAGAGGCTATTGTATACGCGCTTGGACAGATTTGAAACACTCACTACTTTAATCTCTATCACCAAAGCGGGTTGGAGTGACAAGATAAAAAAATAAAAAACAACCCATTGACCAAAGCGCGTTGGAATGCTCCATAGCTGCTCCATAGAGGCTTATCATAATGTCTCCCTAAACCAATACTCAATCTTAGAGCAAGCCCTGCATCACAACCTTCCTCCTCACCCATTCCTTGAATGGGCTGAAAGACTCTGTTATACTGAACTCCAAACAATGTATAATTCTCTGCAAAAACATTGGTTATTAATGGAGGCAAGACAGAAAGAAGAGGTGAGGGGGAGGGATTTGCAAGAGATGGGTAACTTATAATAAATTATGGAACCCTTCCCACTCTGCACGCTCAACTATGATGAGGACAATAATGGGGAGAAGCATTGAAAAATGAAAGGGGAAGCCAATGGCGTGGACGTTAAAAAAAGGTTCCAGATAGCTACCTAAGTCATGCACATGGATTGATGAGTACACAAAGAAATGATTCCCTGCCCACATTAATTGGTGGAAAGATAAATTTAATCTTTATAATATTTTAGAAACAATTGCTATACCACTATATGACACATTATTATAATATTAACTTGCCATTAAACTGCGGTGATAGGTCTCTTTAATGGGTATTTTATTTCTTAAATGATGAGGACATCTACAATGTATACTGATCAATGTCGACATACAACTTTATCTTTAACCCACCATATCACCAAGATCATTATGCCTGAACGGACAGCGTTTTAGTAGCCATATGCATGCCAACACACATTGTATGTAAACATCCATCGACGCCATGGTGAGCTATATGGAATAAAATTTTGCTGTAATGTATCAGTGTTTTACTAAAACATTGTCCATTTAGGCAGAATAAAATTTTACTGTAATGTATTAGTGTTTTAGTAGCCATGGTGGGCTATCTGGAACCTTTTTTTAACATCCATGACATTAATCCCGTGCAGAAAACGAAAAAAAAGTTTTTTCACAACTTTTTGAACCACTAAACCAAATGAATAATGAATAACCAAACAACAAAACAATATTTTAGAACTATTAATGTTGTTAATTTTTTTACAAAACCGAGCACAAAAAACTTTGCAAACCCAAAAAAACAAATAAATCCTCTTTTTCTCAAGCCAGAGAGGTCATTGCCTTAGCAGGATAAGGAATCCTTACCAAGTTCGAAGGAGAAACGAGTGAAGCCAGTGCCAAGGTGAACCAGTATGGATGCCATCTGCAATGAGCAAACGCGGAGAGCAGATTGTTAATGGTGTCAAAGGGTTTGTTGAGTGTGAAGGATGAGAGCATTGAACGCTCCATAGCTGCAAAAATCCAAGGCACAATAACCAACAAAATAAGGAAAGAGTAGGAGTTAATGAGTATGAACTTCATCTTAAACGTGACTAGACTTCTCTTTAATGAAGGAGTGTGCGATTAAAAGGTGGCAAGTTGCTCGGATGCCACACGGCATCACAAGCACAACTTATGATGCCATTTCCTTCCACCGATGTATGGTGTGTCTGGTCTTCGGTTGGCAATAAAAAATGGCCAAAAATTTGACCCCGCCAAATAAACGTATTGTCCACATGGAAAATTGATGTCCACCTTGTTCAAACAAAATATTTAAGTTATCCACGTCACCGTCTACGTGGAAAAGTCAAAAAATAATTTATTCGAATGATGTGGCGCGCTAGGTGGAGGGGGGAAGTTAGGGTGACCCACTCTAGGTCCCTCTCCCCTATTGGGCGCCATAAAATGAAAGAACTAAAGCGCATTTATGTCATGTTAAATAGAAAGTAAGCCATGCCTTATGAGGGGTATATATGTTGTGCAATGCATGAGTAGCAGCTATTAGCAATGGTTGTTAAAGCTAGTAGAATCCACCAACTTTGGTGCATACCTTGCAAGAAATAGAGGGTATAAATGCCATGAAGGAAATAAAGTGTAAATAGGGTTATAAAACACCATGCGTAGCATATGAAAGGAAACTTTGACCAAGTAAAAAGAGCATGTGGAATAACTGATTAAGCCACGAATTAGGCGACTAAGTAAGAGGTAGAAGTTGCTTTTGTTCTAGACTTTTATGTGCTAAATATATGACTTTTTCCTATTTTTAAGAAGATTCTAGCAAATGGAAAAGTTGCGGCTAGCATGCCAAATCAACATGAGAGGAAGTAGAGTTGGTTTTTTATTTTAATATACAACTAAAAATTGCACAGCTACTACCCACGGCTAGCAAAAAAAGAGAGGTGGCAATAATATCAACTTTCTTTTAGCAGTTGATCTCTCCATTGCATTATATAAGAAGAGCAGTAGCTCTCTATCTTAGTTGTTCATTCTAAAATCATTTTTCATATTCATGAGTTTGAGAGTACCATATTTGTGAGTTTGAGAGTAGTATATTTGTGAGTTTGAGAGCATTGAGTAGTTGTTTTAGTGTGAGGAAAGGCTGAGATGAGAAATTGAGAATTAAGGAGGCAGTAGGCAGAGCCATTGAGCATTGAGCGTTGAACATTGAGCAAGAGTTGTAGGATACTCGTTTGGAGCTATTTTATTCCAGGCATGCTTAAGATGTTTCTATTTCTTTCCCTTTTTAATTCTAAAACTAAGTTTGAATATTGTTTGAATGTGTTTGTGCTATCATTTTGTGCATACTATTGTTATTGGATAGTTATAAATTCTTGTGATTTTAGTTACATTATATAATATAGATGAGGGAAATTTGAAGAGCATAATGATTAAATATCTTGAATTACATTGATAAATCTTGATACATTCGATGATTTTAAATATTATTTATCACATTTGAAAGAAGGAAAAACTATTGGAAGGTTAATTCCATTTGAAGCTATGTGTAACCCAAACCACTAGCTTGATGGTATAATATAGCAAGAGAAGCTACTTGTAGGGTATATGATATTATTCATATTAATATAGTATTGTATTTATAATGTTTGGAATGAGTTTATATTGTTATTCAAAAAGAGGATTAAACACGTATTAGAAGTAAATATGACCTCATTATCTTTTAAATGATATTATCTTATATTTTGACCAAGAGTCTATATTATCATTACCTATACACGCTATTCTAATCTTAAAGAAGAGAACTTTACATCTCGACAAACCAAAGCCATAATGTGAGGAGATTTTAAGGTGTGGAAGCATAGACTCCTCTCAAGTAGAAAATGTTCCCCAGATTAAATATCAACTTATCATACATTTTAACATGTGAATATATGTGTCATATTGAAGGAAAATGTATAGGAATGTCTACATACATAAAAACATAGGTACCTTATATAAATTATTTAAACAATAACTTGGAAGAAACCCGTGAGGAATCCGTAGATTAGTTGAATGGTTCTTAGTTGAGCTATATCAAAAGCTAAATAGCTTATTATGTTGACTTATTATTGGACATTACTATGAACATAATATTTTATATCGAATACATGAAAAAATATTTGAGAGAAAAAAAATGGAGCAGCGGGAGCAACAAGGGTAGCAGGAGGTGCAAAAGGAATAGTAGGTGGAGTGAATTAGCAACAACAGGAGCAATCAAGTCTGGAACACCAAGTATGACTGGAGAAAAATAAATAGGGTAGGAGAATGGGAAATCGACGCAGAGAACACCTTTCCAATGGAGGATCTTAGAGAAAAATCTAGACAAAAATGGGTCGACACAGAAGTAGGAATTGGTAACAAATGGCAATGGAACACCAGCCACAATTTGGCATCTCAAGGAAGCTTTGATCAGGATGTTCGAGCAATCCCGGAGATAGTATGGGGTAACCGAGATAATGGAGACCACATACCACAATGGGTCTATCATGGCAGTCGTTGGGTGGATGTATGCAATCTGAATAAGCAGTATCAGAATCAAAACCCTAGAACCACAACTGACATAGCTGGGGGAAGATATAATCAGGGGATACGGAAAGGTTTACCTTGGATGTGACCTCGTGGTTTCCCCCTGATGTGGCCCATTGAAACCCTCACAACACCAATAAGAGAAAGCTCACATCTAAATTCCTTAGGAATCATGGATTTCAAAATCAAAGGAATGGCGGGTTCTGGTATAAAAGCACGCAAACTACTATCAACTTAGAATCTTGGCAGAGGAAGCCTACTCCACCATCAACACGAGAGAAGAAAGGGGGGATGGAGGATCTTGGAAAAGAAAGGAGAAGGTAATACCGGAGGTAGGTACATCGAGATGGCAAGCAGAAAACTCAGGTAATGATACCACACCATCCATGCTAAAAATATGTATATCTATTGATCCCAATAAGCCGAGTAATGAAATCAGGAGGCTACAAGAGTGAGGGATCTTCTTGAAATGAGGGGGAATAATAAAAATTTTTGGAACAGTGGAGAAGTGGTGTCTTAATAATTGGGAAATTCATATCCAATTTTGTCCCCTTGCGAATGATTTTTTCTTAGTTTTATTCCTATCAAGTCAAAAGAAACAGGATGCGTTGCGTAGCGGACCACATTATCTGGAGGGGACAACACTACACATTTTTTACTGGTACCCTAATTTTGACCCTTGGAAGCATGAAGTAAGGGAGGGTCCAGTCTAGGTTAGAATGTATGAGATTCCTGTTGAGTATTGGGAAGAAAATATATTAGCAGAGATTGGGAAGAAGTTAGGCACTCTCATTTCAATGGATGAAATAATGGTGGATAGAAGTCAAGGGGCCTATATTAGATTCTACATAGGTTTAAAGCCACAAAAAAAGCTTCCATAGGAAATTGAATTAAGCACAACAACAGGGTTCAGAATAGTCAAAGTAGAAAGGGAAGATCAATTACTGTTATGCCCAAATTGCAAATCGAAAGAACATGGAAACTTGGATTGCTTTGGTTCAATTCATATTAGTAGAGAAAATAAATATGCTTGGCTGGGGTAGGAAAAAATGGATGAATCTAACAATACTGAACAAGAAGGTTCACGATCTGCAAAGGAAAACAATATGGAGGATGTATCAATCAGAGAGATATTAAGAAATAGAGAGCAAGGTACTGATGATAACTGGAACATGGGTTTGGTCCTGCTAGAAAAGGATTTCAATGGTAAGGTTGTGGAATATTGACATGGTGATCAAAATATAGGCATTCAAGGGCATAACAACTCAATGATTGGAGTGCAGAGGATGGAAAAGCAGAAGAAAAGCAAGATATGGATGTACAGGGGATAAGTGAGGAAGAATGTAGTTTGAAAATGAACTTTGAGGGATCCCCTAGGGAAGATCTGGAAAATGTAAAGGATTTGGAGGGTGAAGGAAATTCATAAGAGGGGCAAGTGGATAAAGTAACTGCACAGTAGAAGAATGAGGCAAAAGACAATGTGGGTGGAAATGTTGAGAAAACCCCAGTAGTAGATCTTGATAATGTTGTAGCTGAAATAGCTACACAAGATTCTCAAAATGAGATGAGCAATAATGCTCCAAAAGTTATAGAAAAAATAAGGGATAATTTAGATCATTTGAGGAGTCATATTGAAGCTAAAGATTTGCTCATTTCAAAGGAGGAAAATGGAAATTCCATTGACGCGAGGGAGAATATTAGCAATGAAGGGGGAGTGGAGGCTGAGGAGATGTTTGAAGAATTTGATTCTGATCAGGATGATGGGATGGAAGAAGAACAAGCTAATATTCTAGAAGAGCAAAGCATTGAACAAACACAATCCTAGCTAAAAAAACCTCTGGTAGCAGCAAAGAAGAAAAGAGGGGAAAAAACCAAAAAGGCTAAACTGGTGTTGGCAGCAAATGCTAAGGGACAGATGAAACTAAGAAATGGGAAGGGATATTCCCTTCTCAAGGAGCAATGAGGCTGAAAACTTGGAATGTTAGGGGCATTAATGCCCCTAGCAAATGGTGCTTAATCATTTGTCGAATAGATTTAAGTAAGGCAGATGTTGTATACTACAAGAAACTAAATGGGAAAGGGAGGAAGCTCAAAAAAGAATGAGTGTTTAGAGACAATGGGAAGGAGTCTTTGTTGAATCTATTGGAGCCTCAAGAGGAATTCATGTGATTTGGAATCCTTTTTTTGTTAGTTGTTCACTGATAAGGAGAAGTCAGTATTGGATGGTGGTTAAATGTAACATTTTGAGTCAAAATAAGGAGATACAAGTGATGAATGTGTATGGACCGATCTCAACTCTAGCTAAGAGAATTCTATGGTAGGAGATTAAGCAGTGGTTGGATATGCAGAATGGTATAGTTGTTATAATTGGGGTGATTTTAATGCAACACTAGACAAATCAGAAAAACAAGGAGCTATGCATAATTTATCAAGGATCCAACAAGATTTTCAAGCATTTGTGGATAATAACAATATAAGAGAAATAGTAGCCAAAAATGGCAGATTCACCTGGACCAATAGGAGGAAGGATTTCACCAGCATAGTAAAAAATTTGGATCAGTTTTTTATATATGGTAATTGGGATGCTAATCAGGATTCCTTTGAGGCAACTATACTATCGTATATTGGGTCTAATCACTTCCTAGTACAATTAGTAATCAATGCAAAATATCCCAAAAGGCAGGACCCCTTTCATATTTGAAAATATGTGGCTTAGGGATGCATCTCTTTATGACTTAGTTAAAACCTGTTGGAATGAAGTCAAAGTTGGTCACAAGTCTAGAATGTACCAGTTTATCCAAAATCTTTTACACATCAAAAGGAAGCTAAAAGGATGGAATCAGGATAATTTCAAGAATATTTTTATGGAAAAATCTCGTGTAGAGGAGGAATTAAGCAAACTTAATGAGAAATTAATTAAGCATAGGATGGGTCAAGAATAATTTGAACTAGAACAAAGGTTAAAATCGGAGCTCACAGAGATTATGACTAGGGAAGAATTGTTCTGGCGACAAAAATCAAGAGAAATATGGCTTAAAGAGAGGGATAGAAATACAAAGTATTTCCACATAACAACAATTGCTAACAAGGGAAAAAATTGTATCACAGCAATAGAAAAGGAAGATGGTACAAGTTCACAGTCAATAGAGGAGGTAAATCAGATAGCGGTGCAATACTTTCAAGAAATTTTAAATCGGGCATTAGCAGATAATGAGCGGGAACAGGAAGAATTTCTAAATCACATCTTGGCACTAATTAATGAGGAAGAAAATAGGGAGTTTTTTAAGACCATCAGTTTGGAAGAAACTAAGAAGGTAACCTTCTAGCTAGGTGCAGATAAGGCCCTGGGACCAGATGGCTTCCCTACAAAATTCTATCATGTATTTTGGGATATCATTTGTGATGATTTACATAGAGTTGTCGAGGAATCTAGAAGGAGAATGGTGATGTTGGGTACCTTCAATCACACATTCATTATGCTTGTCCCCAAGAAGAAGGAGGTGCAAACAATGGAAGATTTCAAGCCCATTGCTTTGTGCAACACAATTTACAAAATTATCACAAAGGTCATAGCCAACCATCTAAAAACTTTCCTAAAAAAAATCATCTCTGATGAGCAGAGCGGTTTCTCCCCGAGTAGATCAATAGTCAAAGGGATTATCATTGCACATGAGGCTATCTACTCTTCTAGAAAGATTCGAAGCCTGAATATGGTAATCAAGTTGGACATACTGAAGGCATACGACCTAGTGGATAGACAATTTTTGTTGAAAGTCTTACAAAGATTTGGCTTTGGGGAAGGGTGGGTCAATTGGATCTCCAATTGCATCTCGACTCCAAGATTTCCATTCCTAGTCAATGGGGTTTCCCAGGGTTTCTTTGACTCTTCTAGAGGAATTCAGCAAGGGGATCCATTATCCCCTTTCTTATTCATCATAATGGAAAAGGTGTTGGGGAGAACTATACAACACTACAAATTAGAGGGTGAATGGCAGGGAATTGAGATATGCACAGGATTGGAGGTTGCTACTCATCAGTAGTTTGTTAATGATACGATTCTCTTTGGAAAAGCCACAAGAGTAGAAGCTAGAACCATCAGGAATATTTTGAACAATTATAGTAAATCTTCAGGACAGTCAATCAACTAGAGAAAGTCAAAAAAAAAATTCCTTAATGTTCAATCGAGTCTACAAAAGGATATTGCAAGAATCTTGGATCTTGAATTGCAAGCCTACCAGGGAAATTTCTTGGGATGCCACTATTTGGGGGATAAATAATAAATGTTACTAGGAAAATCTAATCAATAGCCGCAAAAGGAAAATGGAACTTTGGAAAGGGAAATGGTTATCATCTGCGGGAAGATTATTAATGTTGAAGACAATATTAGCAGCTATCCCTATCTATTATATGACATGCATGAAAATCCCAAGAGCGGTGGAAGATACACTAATACAAATCATGAGGATATTTTTCTGGAATGGTCCATAATAGAACCACAAAATACCTCTACTATCATGGGACAAGATCTGCAAGCCTTATGGAGCCAAAGGGGTGGGTGTGAAATAGTTGTACAGCATGAATCTTGCCATGGGTGAAAAATTGGTCTGGAGTATTTTCTGAAATGGGGAATGAAGATGGGTCCAAATTTTGAGGTGAAAGTACTTAGATTTAGATGATCCTATAAGAATAATTAATACGATGGACCCTCTAAATGGATCGGAAATTTAGAACTTCATCCTTAAATGCAGGAAGTTCATCACTCAGCATATAACATGGGAAGTCAACAATGGGAAGAGTGCTCAGTTTTGGGAGGATTCGTGGGAAGGTCATCTGGCTCTTTGTTCCCTCTCGGACCTTGAAATCATCAAGGAAGAGTCAACCAGAAGATGGGGGGAAAACTTTGTGACTAGGTATGTGAAAAACACCAACAGAAAGAAAAAATGGGAATGGATGTCCCTTGATGAATTCAATCCCCCTTTAGAACAAAAGGAGAAGCTCTCAAGGATCCTAGAAGAAAGAGGCATCATATGGAATAGGCTAAGAGATGAGATTCATTGGTGTGCTTCTAAGGATGGATAATACAAAGTCAAATTAGGATACAGAGTACAGGAGGCAGTGGCAGAAGACCAATTATGGCCAAAAGAGCTTCTTTGGGGTAAATATTGCTCTCCGAGAGTTGGGGCCTTTTCTTGGTTGGCTATACAAAAATGAATCCTCACCCAAGATAGACTAAATAAAATTGGAATAATTGGCCTAGGGAGATGTCTGCTATGCAAGAATCTGGACAAGGATGTTAATCATTTATTGCTTTCATGCCCATATTTAGAAAGTTGCTGGAAATATTTCCTTCAAAAATACAATCTGCAAGTACCAATGCCAAGGAATCTAAAAGATTGGTTTTGTATGTTGCCTAAACATTCTGGGAAGAGTCTATTTGAGTTCCTTTGGTAGGTTATCCCATCTATGGTTGTATGGGAAATTTGGAAAGAACGAAATAGAAGGGTTTTTAAAGGACAGGCATTGTCGAGGGAGAGATTAGTGGTCAAAATTGAGGCATCCATCATAGAACTGGTCAATACGGTTGTGAAAATTAGAACAACGAAAAATAATGCATTCACCATATGGGATGATAAAATGATGAAGGTATTCACCGGAATTACTGTTCCTACTTTGGTAGGCACCAATAACTGTACTCGAAAAAAGAAATTGTGCGAGGAAGTTCGCTGGAGCACCCCGGATGTTGGATGGGTGAAGGTAAATTTCAATGGAGCTGCAAGCAGGAATCCCGGCCCCAACAGTATAGGATGTTTGGTTAGAGATGAGTTCCATACAACCCTTGTAGAGCATGCAGAATATATTGGACTTGCCACAAATAATTTGGCGGAGTTCAGAGCTGCACTTCATGGACTGGAGCTCAGAATGGAATGTGGGGCTAGGAAGTTTCACCTTGAAGGTGACTTGATGATCACAGTGAATGCTATCAGGTAGAATTCCACACCTAATTGGAGACTAAACAGATGGATCAAGCAAATAAGGAAAATCATAGAGGAGCTAGATGTCTTTAAGATCAGTCACATATACCGTGAAGGTAATTTAGCAGTGTATGAAATGGAAAAAAAATCCATCACTGAGGGAGGTGGCAGGGGAGGTAATTAATTTGTAGTGCAGATATAGTGAGGGGCAGGTTAGATTTTTGTATCAATTTTTATATGGTGGTTATAGGATATGTACGTATGGGTGTTGGTAGCACCAATTTTGCTAAGTAGAATTGGGGTTGCAGTATTCATGACATTATCTGTAACTATATGAACTATGTATTGTTCTCTCTTTTGATATAATTCAATGGGTGTTGGCCTAACCCAGCTATTAAATTGCCAAATATATATATATATATAATATCGAATCAAATTAAATGTATTCAATTTCATGAATAACCAGAATGGTTATGGCATCTTTAAAGGATGAAACCATACTAGGTATAACACAAAGAGGCTGAAACTATAGAAGTAATCTTAAAATCAAGTTTAATACTAGATTATTATACATATTGACAGTGCTTTATGTATACATCTAAAAATGGTCATGATTAAGCTTGTTAATTAATTAAATATGATTTATTTAATTAATTCCTCTAATGTCATCTACATATAAATAAATTTAATTATTTATTTATATCGTTCATTTTCTAAATTCTTCTACCGTAATAATTTTATTTAATTACTAACATTTCCACCTTTCACTTGATTAAATTAAATAAATTTTCATAATTTATTTATATTTAATTATCATAGTATTCTAAAGTTTAAATATTTTAATATTTAAATAATGGAATATCTTCTTCATCTCACCTTCTATCTTTCGCTTGATTAAATTAAATAAATTTTTATAATTTATTTATATTTAATTATCATTCTATTCTAAAGTTTAAATATTTTTGAATATTTGAATAATGGAATATTCTTCATCCCATAATCGAATTTAAAATATTAAATATTTTATTTAATATTTTCCATCTCACCCTAATTTAATTTTTAAACATAATTAAATATGAGTTATTTAATCTTGTAGGTTGCCATTTTTATCTCCACTTCCAAATTAAATAAATATATTTATTTAATTTCTAACTCATGCTAACTCCTTCCAAATTTTTAACTCATCCTTCGAAATGGAAGTTTCCCTTCGAAACTCAATGACGAAATTGAAAGAAAAGGGAAACCTTCCATCCTTCTCTTCCACTTTCGAAGATCTCCCGCCGTCCATTCGAACAAGCTCAATCCAGACCGTCGATCGATTCAGCCAATCAAATCCGTTCAAAAACTCTATAAATTTCGGCGCAAATCCAAGCTTTGGTTACACTTCATATACTCACGCACGCACTCACTTTGGCACACCTACGCATATCTACATTCGCACACACAATCAGCTTATGCATTCATATCAGTTTCAATATCACAGCAATCTTCTCATCTTAGCATAGCTTTGCATTTCGCATAGTTTGCATTTTAAATCTCATTCTTTAGCTGTCATTTTGTTGAGCTTGATCTGTCGATTTGAGAGCTATCTGGGAAACAACAAAACACTGAAGTTAGAGGAAGATAAGACAATTTCAGGAAACTGATGTTACGGTTTGCATATTATGTTTCCTTTTCAGCTTTTTGATTTAATGTCTTATTAATATGTGTTTGATTTTTATTTAAATTGATCCAATATTTCACACACACATAAAATGGTGCCCACCGTGGGGCTCGAACCCACGAATTTAACATTTTTTGTAAGTTTCTGTTGACAGTTTCCGCATTCTGGAATCGGCTTTTCAGGAAAAATTTGGCGTTTAGGCGCATTCGAAATTTTCTGACGGGCATATGGGGATTTTAACTTTTTATCTTGCAGGATTTCGAAGCGCATCCTGACTGTTAAGGCACATCTCGTGACTATTAGGGCGCACCCCGTGACTGTTTAGGCGCATCCCGTGACTGTTTAGGCGCATAGAGTAAATATTTGCGTGCATATAGAGTCTTTCTTTTGGCATACATAATAACTATTTTAAGTATTTAAATATTTCTTGTGGCGCATATAGCATCTGTTTAGGCGCATTTAGCATCTATTCCGACGCATATAGCATCTGTTTAGGCGCATTTAGCATATGTTCCGACGCATATAGTCTCTGTTCTGGCGCATATATCTTTTGGCGCATATAGCTTCTGTTCAGGTGCATATAGACTGTAACAAAAACACAAAATTCTGAGTCTGACGCCTTCCGCAGACAAAATTCTTTTTCTTTTTCTGAATTTTAAAATGAAACAATCCTAGGGTAGCCACATCTGGATTAAAATGAAGCAATCTAGGATAGTCACCAAACAATGATCTTGCAGTTAAAATTGAACAAACTTGTTTTTGGTGAAGCAATATCTTCACTTAGATTAGATCACCGTGATTTGGAATTTAAAAAGAACATTTGTTTGCTTTGACTGTGGCAATAGGTCTATGCTCTCCCCTTAACTGGGTGATCAAAATACCAGACTTGCCTTTTTAATTTTCATGCAATTTTACTGTTTCAATTACATCCTTTAGAGAGCCTGTCATAGTGGGAAAAAGTACTCACCCTACGGGAACGACTCAAGTGGGTTCAAGCCAAAGCCAGGTTATTCCGCCCCACTATAAAATTTAAAACAGATTTGGGAAAACCCTCTTTTTCCGGTAGTGTGCAAGATAACCATCCCCAAAACCTTTGTGCTAAAGGTTGGGAGGTCTCCTGAGGGACTTTATTATTGCTGCACCGAATGGAAATCCATAGTACGAACCTAGTGTAGTGGCCAGCCGAGTCAGTTTCCAAACATTATAATAATCACAGTGCAAGGGGAGGGAAGAATCTGCCCCCAAGATACTCACCATATAACTGCCAAGGACCGTTTGCTCAGGGGATCCGGTATCCACTTCCATAACTCTAAGTATGCACCTGGAAAAGACAAAAACACAGGCGCCCCTTCGGGGGTGACACGGCTATGTGAGTTGACGTAGTTCTAAGATGTGGGTTGTTGATTCCTAGAATGACCTACTTGAGCATTTAAGAGTGAGTCTGTCTAAAATTGTCTTTCATGTGTAAAACCCGTGAAAACATTTTATGAAAAACATTTTCTTGATCAAACACTTCATGTTAGTATAGGGCTTTAAGAACAACTGTTTTCAAAAATGTTTGTTGTGTCTTCCATTACATTAATTCAAATAAAGATATCATCCAAAAAGAACATGAAGAACAACAACTGAAAGCCACTTAAGATTTTTTCATACCATTGGTTCAACAAAATTCCCAATAACATTCCCATGCTTAGAAATTGGAATTCAACAAATTTTCCCAAGAAATCATTGTCAAAAAGAATTAGAAAACCCAAGAAAGGATACAAGAAAACACTACAAAAGAGAAATTTCTTGTACAAAAGTCAACAAGTCTTGCTTCACTATCGAGGATTTCTTCACAGATATCAGGATTTTGTTAGAGGATTCACTGATGAATATGTTGTAGATCCTTTAGATTCTCGAGCTCATTATCAGAGATTAGCTCTATCACAACGGCATAATCATAACCAACCTTTTGAGTTTGACAACATACCCCAACCTTCTATAGAATATCCTTCACACCCCAGCCATATTCTTCAAAGATCTTGAGAGAATTTCTTTAAAAACGAAGATCAAAATCTTTTAGAGTGCACCTTTCAAAACAGCTTTCTAATTTTTGGTTCAACTGCCCCAACAGGATTCTGAAATCCTTCATCATTTGGAAGCCACAATCAATAAATTAGGAGCATCCTTGATCTTATCATAAGATCCCGCATCTTATCATATCATCATCATTGCACTTGTCAGAAATCGTGATCTAAGTCTAGAGGAAATTTTCAAATTCATATGCCTATCTCCACAAGATCTCAACACAATAAACTAAAGGATACAATCCAAAAAGAAAGTCATATTCAAAACACTCAAGAAGAAGGAGAAAGCAGTAATCCCCTTTTCAGCATAAATCAAAATCCACTTTTTAACAAAAACATGGACAATAGAGAAGAAAATTCATTCCACCAATACAAAGACATGAACAAAGCACAAATAGATAGTGATGAGGAACAGGATGAGGAACATCTTAGAAAGGCTGAGCAAGATCCAAAATTCCATAAATCCATTGAAAAGATCTTGCAGCGAGATAAGGAAAAATATTTTTGCTATCTAGCCGAACAAGGGGATAAATTGCCTCACGACTTTGACACTGAAAACTTGAAAAACAAACCTGAAGAGACACCCCTCTCTGACCTTAGTGCTTTGACCCAACAAATCAAGGCACTTCAAGGAAAAGTTAAAGAATTACAAGGGGGAACAACCACAAAGAAATACACTCTCGAGGACATTTTTCCTTATCCTTTCGATAGAAGTCTTAACATGATTCCTTTTCCCAAGCATTGTAAAATGCCAAAATTTGATCGCTATAATGGGAAAACGGATCCAATTGATCACGTTAGAGACTTCAGGAATATGACATTAGAGTTCGCTCACAAAGATACTTACTTGATGCAACTGTTTCCAAGGAGCCTTGGAGTACATTCTATGGAATGGTTATCTAAGATCACACCTCCCGTCAGGACATTTGAAGAATTGATCAACCTATTCATATCACAATATACCTACAACATACAACACCATATTACCATGATAGATCTTTGCAAGGTTGCACAGAAACCTGGTGGATCTTTCATTACATTTCTTCAGAGATGGAGAAGAATTTTTGCCAGATATCCACGTCTTGTTCCTGAAAAGGAAAAGATGGTTACTTTTATCAACAGTTTAAATTCAGAAATGAGCTATCACTTGAACTTACATTGTCCTTCTTCTTTTGAGAAAATGATTGAAGATGCCATAACCATCGAAAATTCTTTGGTCAAAAGAGGAATAATCATACATGAAAAAGAAAATCCTAGCTCATCTAACCATCATAATAATCAAGACAAGTCCAAATTCTGGACTCGCAACAAAAATATGGTGAATGATGGTGTTGTTGATGCGAATCATGCCTTGACCAAACCATTTGTCCTCAGTACTCCAAAGAGTCGTAACAACAATGTCAATTCGATTGCAAATCACGGAAATAATCCTCCTCCTCCGAGGAACAATACAAATCAAAACTCTACTCCCCATCAGGGGACTTCCAACAACCAAGGTTACCGAGGAACCAATAACAATCACAATTCATTAGGGAACACCTCGAATTCAAATCCGCAAAGATTTTCATTCTTCTTGAATAGAAGAACTTTCACTTCATTGGGACAATCTTTAGAATCAGCATTCAAAGAGTTGATGGCCAAAAATGTCATTACTTTGCCACCTCAACGAAATTATGAACCCAGTGTAAAGCCTCCATCATGGAATGAGGAATACTATTGTGATTATCATCGGTGTAAAGGTCATCGCACAAACAACTGCCAAGCCTTGAAGAATGCCATTCAAGACTTAATTGACAATGAAATCATTACAATAGAAGGAAATCAACAAACCAACGCAGACCACCAAGCATTTCGTAATCCATTGCCCAATTATCAAAAGGGTGAGTCTTCTGGAAAAAATGTGAATCATATCAATGATGATCATATAATCAACCATCTCTACTCAGACAACGAGCGGGTCAATGTCATTAAAGTCAACAAGAAGGTGGAATATAGAGAAGTCAACGCAACAACAAGAGTGCAAGCTAAAGTTGTTTTAAAAGGCGCCTCTTCAAAAACCACTGAACCTCCACCTCAACATCAATATGATTTGGTCAACCAACTTCGGAAAACCCCCGCTCAAATTTCTATTCTGGAACTATTGAAGATTTCCCCAGCTCATAAGGAAAATCTTGAAAAATCCCTCATTGAAACTAATGTATCCACTGACTTGGATGTGAATCAATTTCAAACCATGGTAGGACACTTGTCCTCACCCACTTGCCTTTCATTCTCTAACAAAGATGACGTTTCCATAACTCATCCCCATAATTCATCATTGTACTTAGAAGTCATGGTTCACAAGTTTCGTATCAGACGAGTTCTAATAGATGGAGGTGCTGGTTTAAACATCTATACCATGAAGTTAGTTAAAGCCTTAGGATTTTCTGAGGACTCCATTGATTTCAGAAGAAAGATTACCATAAAAGCTTATGATGATGAAGAAAGAGCATCCAAAGGTCTAATAATGCTGCCAATCAAAGTGGGCCCTGTTATAAAGAATACTTTTTGTCAAGTACTGGACCGTGATCTTGCATATAACATCTTGTTGGGTCGTCCTTGGATCCACGAAATGCAAGTTGTCCCATCAACCTATCATCAATGTCTCAAATTTCCTTATGATGGACAAGAAATCACAATACTTGCTAATAATTCCAATATTCAAACTTGTGCCAACATAAAAGCCAGTCAAGATACTTTGGTCCCTAACAATCGAGAAGCTCATGCTAGGACTTCTCTAAAGATTGACACACAAATCAGTCAATTGACCAATAGTTTTGACAAAAAGATGAAATTCAAGGATCATGGAGTTGGAGAATACTCTCTTTGTCTTGCCAATTTACCTACATCACCTCGATCACATGGACGGTCGTCTATCAGGGAACATCAAATATCAGCAGCATCAACATCAAAGCAAACATCAATAGAGCTAATCACAAAATTCAATGGACAATTCATTAAAGAAAAATTTCCCATGGAAAATCCTAAGGATACAGAGATTCTAAACTGGCTCTATAAAGATGAAGATGAAGCAGTCTCTAATATCAAATTACCCACAGACAAATATGGAAAAGGATATTCAATCATGCAGAAGATGGGTTATGATGAAGGACCTATCAGAAAAAGGAAGGAAGGAGTAGTTGAACCCATTCACCTCCGTAGACTTGCTGCAAAAGAGAAAACTGGATTGGGTTATGATACTCACTCCAAAGAAAAACAACTGCATGGCACTGTCTTTGCATTGCAAGAAGGCTCAAATTCACAAGAAGCATGTTTGACAATAGTTCAGAACTTCTTGGGAAACAATTCTAACACAGACTCTATTGAATATGAATGGGACACCATTTACAATGATGAGTTCTGGAGGGAAAAAGAGGTTGATGTAATACACCAGTACGCCCCAACTCTAATTGAAGGTCAAGGTTCAGGGTCCTAACCACAAAAATCTGAACCACAAATTGACTATGATTCTAGTGATACTGAGTCAGATCTAAATAAACAAGACTATCATGAGGACAGTATCATCATTAACCCACCTCATATCTCAGATCCTACAGACCACTCTGTTATGACCATAACCACAGCCAATTTCACACAACCTAGCGATCCAATACCTTTGATTTATCTTGATCTCATTGATTGGGATTCATCTGAACCTATTGACATACCCATGTCTCCAAGTGATGAAGTTATCGTAAACTTCCTTTCCGCGGAGGATACAAATGATTGTTCCACCAGTGATTTTCGACATAGAGTTTTTGATCAGGAGAGTGTCAAGTCTCCCAGCTACAAAAGTAAAAACAAAAAAGAAAGATCTAATGGTGAAAACCAGAATCTAGCAGTATTAGATCAAACAAAAGATAAAATAAAGAGCGTATCCGATGGTGAAAACCTCTTTGAGGCACAAGATAATGGGAATCTTGACACTCTCCCGGAGCACTGCCATGAGCGATCTCCTATTTTGATTGAACCTACAAATGCTGTCGATCTTGAGACTTTAGACAAACCAAGAATTTTACAGTTAGTTGCATCAATGACAGAGAAAGAAATACTAGAGTTCATGGAATTCCTGAAAGCAAATCAAGTCAATTTTGCGTGGTCTTACGCTGACATGCCTGGTCTTGATCCTAATCTTATCATGCATCACTTGTCTATCAAACCGGGGGCCAAGTCGGTGAAACAAAAACTCAGAAAGATGCACCCTCATGTTGCATTATTGGTTAAGGAAGAACTGAGAAAACTTCTTGATGTGGGCTTCATAAGACCAATCGATTATGCAGAATGGATCTCCAACATTGTTCCTGTATCCAAGCCAGATAAAACTATGCGAATATGCACAGATTTCAGAGATCTTAATAAAGCATGTCCTAAGGATGACTTCCCACTACCAAACATTGACACCATAGTTGATCTGACAGCTGGCCATGCCATGTACTCATTAATGGATGGTTTTTCTGGCTACAACCAAATCAAGATTGCACCTGAAGACCAGGAGAAAATAGCTTTCACATGTCCATGGGGAACTTATTGTTGGAACGTCATGCCTTTTGGTCTAAAGAATGTTGGGCTACCTACCAAAGAGCCATGACTACAATCTTTCATGACATGATGCATGTCTTCATGGAAGATTATGTAGATGACATATTGGCCAAATCATACACCAGAGAAGGACATCTTGAAATATTATCCAAAATATTTGCAAGACTAGAGAAATTCAAAGTTTGCCTCAACCCTAAGAAATGTGTTTTTGGGGTCAAATCTGGAAAACTCTTGGGGTACATTGTTTCAGAAAAAGGAATTGAAGTAGATCCAGAAAAATTACAAGCAATTATGGAAATGCCTCCACCAAAGAACATTAGTCAATTGAGATCACTGCAAGGACGACTTCAATCTATACGGAGGTTCATTGCACAATTGGCCGATAAAAGTTTACCTTTCACACATCTACTGCATAAAAATGTTCCTTTCAAGTGGGATGACAAATGTGAATTGGCATTTCAACAAATCAAGCAGTATTTAATGACTCCATCAGTTCTCATACCACCAAATCCAGACAAACCCTTAATCTTATACATTGCCGCAACAGAAACATCTTTGGGGGCACTGCTAGCACAAAAAGACTCTACAGGAAAGGAACGTGCAATCTACTACATTAGTAGAACATTGAAAAGTCATGAGCTCAACTACACTTCTATTGAGAAGGCTTGTCTGGCAGTAGTTTTTGCTTCACAGAAATTTTGGCATTACATGCTAACCCATACAATCAATCTGGTTTCAAAGATTGATCCACTCAAGTATTTGTTAAGCAAAGCTTCATTAACAGGAAGGTTAGCAAAGTGGATAATGATTATGAGTGAGTTTGACATACATTATGTTTATCACAAGGCAATCAAAGGAAAAGTTATCACCGATCAATTAGCTGAAGCACCATTACAAGCAGATCATCCCCTGCACATTGAATTTCCAGATGCTGATGTCTTCACTGCAGAATCTAAACAACCATGGTCCTTATATTTTGATGGTTCTTTCACTCAACATGGATTGGGGGCAGGCATACTTTTTGTCACCCCTCAAGGACACACCATTCCTCGATCATATAGGCTGATGTTTCCATGCACCAACAACATAGCCGAATATGAAGCATTGATCACTGGACTCAAAATAGCACTGGAATGGAGAATTACAGAATTACAGGTGTATGGTGACTCACAGCTAGTCATTTATCAGATCAATAATGATTATCAAACCAAAGATGAGAAACTATTACCATATAAAAAGATGGTTGATGATTTCAAGAAATATTTTATGGACATCAAATTCACACAAATCCCAAGACTTGATAATAAAGCAGCTAACGCCATGGCTACAATCGCATCATTGTTACAACTCCCAGAAACTTAAAATCGTTATGAATTTCTGGTGGAACAATCATTTACACCTGCATATGATACACCTAAAAGTCAAATCATTTGCCACTTGGTAGGATTCGATTCGCCTTGGTACGGAAAAATTTATGCCTATCTCAAATATGATATCTTACCACCTGATTTATCTCGTAACCAAAAACACAATTTTATCCGCCAATCCGCTCACTACACTCTTATCGCTGACACCCTTTATCACTGTGGTCTTGATGGTACTTTACTCTGATGTCTTGAACATGAGGAATCTGACAAAGCTTTACAAGAAGTTCATGGTGGCATCTGTGGTACTCATTCGAGTGGACTGACCTTAGCCAAGAAATTGATTAGAATGGGTTACTACTGGCCTACAATGGAGAGGGAATCATTCACTTTTGTGAAAACATGTTCAAAATGTCAGATTCATGGGAATCTCATTCATGCCCCTGCACAGGAACTTCAACCATTCACGCCAACCTGGCCATTTTCTCAATGGGGGTTAGATCTAGTGGGCAAGATTCATCCTTCTTCATCAAACGGGCATAAGTTCATCATCGCAGCTACAGAATATTTTACCAAGTGGATTGAGGCAGTCCCTCTTACTAAAGTTACCAGCAAACAAATATCATCATTTATACTGAACTATATTATTTTTCGGTATGGCATTCCCAACTCCATTATTACAGATAATGGACGTTCGTTCAAAAATCAAGATGTTGATGAACTTTGTGAGAGATTTCACATACAGCATAGATACTCAACACCTTACTATCCACAAGGGAATGGCCAAGAAGAGGCCTCAAATAAAACAATATTGAAAATCTTGAAAAAGACTGTGAATGCTTCAGGGAAGGATTGGCATGTTCAACTCAATCCCGCCTTATGGGCTTACAGAACTAGTATCTGCATGCCAACAGGAGCAACACCATTCGCTCTTGTCTATGGAGCAGAGGTCATATTGCCCTTAGAAGTTGAGATTCCCTCACTCAGAGTATCATTGAAAGGCCTTACAACAGATGATGAATACAGAGTTTCCTGACTCCAAGAATTGGAACTCCTAGATGAAAAGAGACAAAGAGCAGCTGATCATCTAAAAGCATATCAACAAATGATGTCTCGCAGCTATAACCACAAATTAAAGCCATGTACCTTTCAGGTGGGTGATCTTGTTCTGAAAAAGAATCCACGCAATCAACAAGACAGAGAAAAGAAAGGAAAGTTCGAACCAAATTGGCTAGGTCCTTATGTGGTTATCGCAGTTTATGGTTCAGGAGCATACAAGCTATCAACGCTAGAAGGGGTCCTGTTTGATGAACCTATCAACAACATGCATTTGAAAAAATATTATGTCTAAGGTGGTTATCATCATCAGAAAAAGTCCTGAAAAAATCCAAAAAATTAGAAAAAGTCCTAAAAAAATGGTTACCCTGGTGAAAACCTGGCAAACAGGCATCTCGGTAATGCACAAAAATAAATAAATAAATAAAAATACACAGTCATAGGGTGAAAATCTAGCAAACAGGCAGTCTATTGACAATAAAAATACAATAAAAACAAATAGTGAAAATCTGGTAAACAGACGCTATTTGAGGGCTCTCCATCTATTAGTTCATGTTCTGCACTTAACTCTTTAGCCTTCATTCTCATGCATTTTTTCCATCATCTTAAGGTCACACCAGCACCATGTTATCATCATTTTCCTTGAGTAATAACGTCTTACCATGGCTTGATTATTGTACATATTCATTTCAGCAAGTTATGTCGATACCAAGGGCAAACATGGGCATACTGGGGGCAATCCATTTTCAAGACAATGAGACAATGACATCGAAGCCAATCACGCAAACAAAACAACCAAATCAAACATCCAATCATTGATCTGTATCATAATAGCTTTCAGTTGTGTACCTTATCATGACTCATATCTGGATGATCTCTAATCTGACTAATGTTTGGAATCACAGTATTTCATTTTTGAATAATGGTTGTTTATTTTTTGATATCATTTCTCTAGAGCACACTCGATGATGTACTGATCTAGAGTGGAAAGGAAAGAGGATGATTTTTCTTTGTCTGTTGTATTGAGGTTAATCATTTATCTATTGCATATATGTCGCGAGACATGATTTTTTAAAAATTATCATTGATGACAATTCAAAATTTGCATCAGAGGGTGGTTAGTCTTTGTCTGTTCATGCAAGAAATGCTCAGGTCATCTCAGTTCAACTATACCTAGATGCTTGTGTTCACTTGCTATATCAAAAATCATGAAAGTTGTACTTAGGTCATCATTGGTGCTAATTTCCCCTCTGATGCTTGTACACACTTCCAACATTTTCAAACGCTCTATGATGATTTAAGCAGGCTCACTAAAAGGCTCAACAAAATGGTCGGTTTCATTTAGTTGCATTTCATTTTAGGTCATTATACATAACTGCATATTGGATTTGCACCAAGAGTTTTTGAAAGGTCAATGGCTGTCATTTTTTTGGATTATTTGTGGAGGACAATGCAAACATTTGTATCATTATCATCTCATCATTACATTTTCATTGCACTATCATCTTATCATGGCATTATCATTCATTATCATTTTATATTAGTTTCATATCATTATCATCTAATATTAGTTTCATATCATTTCATCATCGTTGCATTTTCATTATCATTTCATATTAGTTTCATATCATTTCATCATCGTCGCATTTTCATTATCATTTCATATTAGTTTCATATCATTATCATTTTATATTAGTTTCATATCATTATCATCTAATATTAGTTTCATATCATTTCATCATCGTTGCATTTTCATTATCATTTCATATTAGTTTCATATCATTTCATCATCGTTGCATTTTCATTATCATTTCATATTAGTTTCATATCATTATCATCTAATATTAGTTTCATATCATTTCATCATCGTTGCATTTTCATTATCATTTCATATTAGTTTCTTATCATTTCATCATCGTTGCATTATCATTATCATCTAATATTAGTTTCATATCATTTCATCATCGTTGCATTTTCATTATCATTTCATATTAGTTTCATTCTCATTATCATTTCATTATTGCATTCATTATCATTTAACATTATCATTTCATCATTTCATATTAGTTGCATTCCTATTATCATTTCATTCATTATCATTATATTATAGTCATTTCATTTCCTTCATTTATCATTCATTCCCATTATCATTTCATTCATTATCATTATATTATAGTCATTTCATTTCATTCATTTATCATTCATTCCCTCCATTCATTATTATTATATTGTCATCTTTTCATTATTTCATTATCATTACCATTTATTGCATCATCATTCATCTCATATTTTATCATTTCATTCATGTCACCTCATTTCACTCATTATTCATTACATCATTATCATTCATTTCATTATCGTTATCAAAGCATATCACTTCACTATCATTATCATTCATTTCATTCATATCATCTCATTTTATTATTATTATCATTTATTTCATCTCATTATCATCTATCCATTTAACATTTCATATCATATCATTTAACAATTTCATCTCATTATCATCTATCCATTTAACATTTCATATCATATCATTTAACAATTTCATTTCATTATCATCTATCCATTTAACATTTCATTTCATATCATTTAACATTCCATTCCATACCATTTCATTTATCATTTTATCATTTCATTTCATTATAATTTCATTTATCATTTCATTTATCCATTCATTCTAATTACAAATCATTATATTTCATCACATATCATTTTATCATACATCACTATTCATTCACCTCAATATCATTATTCTTATCATCTCATGTCATAACATTTTATCCACTCATATCATTTCACATCGCATCATATCATAATGCATATCATGAACACAACATTCATTTTTCATCTTTTATCTGCATTGGAAAATCCAAAAATAATAAATACACATCATAAGTAATCCATCTGCATGACATCATTAGTACACATCATCAAATAATAATCATAATAAAACATCATAATCAAACCATCCTGCATATCATGTTAGTCATTAAATCATTTAAATGCATACCAAAATCCCTAAATAAATGCATCACATCATCACATCATAAATGCACATCAAATCATCATCAAAATAATCATCGCCACTGCATATCATCGCTCATCAAAAATGATACAAATGTCTAAATGTCCAATGAAACTAAAATGTCCAAAGCAAAATACATCAGATATGATCAAAAATGGCATATACATGCTTCAAAAGCAATATACATCATAAAGTCTAGCTGGTAGATGCTCCTGATGGTGCTGGTCTGGAGGGAGGTGGTCTACCACTGGTGCCTACATCTAGATCCTGCCGAGGTCCCGTCACTCCCCTGCTCTGGGTGTGTGTCCGTGATCTGCTCCTCGACTTGCTATGGGATCGCGGGTATGGCTCTCTGTGCTCTGGAGGACACAACTCCTCGTATCTAACCTTGTAGTACTCAGCCTCTCACGCCATCTCCATGCCCTCAACAATGGCATCCCGCAGTGACGCACTCTCTACAGTGCCCATTAGCCTCTGTGCAACACCCTCAGCCTCTACTGCCCGCCGTCTAAATGCATCCCTCTCTGCTATCACCTGGACTAATTGTGGGCCTAGAGCAGGTGCCTATCCAGGTGCCTGTGCTAGCTGTGTCTGTAGCTGTACAATGAACCCCTGTGCCTATCCCAGCTTACTCTGTAGATGTCCCTATTGCCCCTGTAATGTCTGCACCTGGGCCTGAAGTGTAGCAATTTGTCCCTGCTGCGAGGAGGATGTCATTCAGACCACTGTCCGTCTCCCGATCCTTGTCCTCGGTCGTCGCATAATCTGGACACCCCTCAGAATATTCAGTCCCAACCTCCCCAGCACATGTCCCCCCTCTCCACTGTCATCTCCACCACCATCATCATCATCTGAGCTCCCCTCATCTCCGCTCTCCACCTCCTCTCCTCCAACTGCTCCCTGCTCGCCGCCGGCCACATCCTCCTATCTCACTGCCCCTGGCTGTGGTACTACCAAAATCAGTGCTAGCTCATCTAGACTGGTGAACCGAGGAAAGGGATGCGTGTAAAAATATGCAGCGTACTCATCAGACATCCCATCATCCACAATGTCTCGCCTATCAGCCCATACCTTAGGTGCTAATGCAATGAACTCTGTATATGCGGCCTGATAAGAAATACATGGCCCCCATCTGGCCTCATCTCTACTCCGGGCGTAATGTGCAACCCCCTACGGCATCCCCTGCGTGAATCTGAACTGCCTCTGCACCCGCAATGCCAAAAATCTCTCCAAAATGAAAGGAGTCCTCCCTATCAGGAACCGAGGAATGCATACGTACGGCATCTCTATGTCATTTGTGGCCCATGGCTCGCAATCGAGATACGGTCGCCATACAACTGTATCCATGTCATCCAACAGTCACCTCCAGTAATCTACCTTGCCCAGCTTGGGATGGGTAAGGAACATAACATACATATATATATACGGCCTACTTGGTGGCCTAACTCTGGGGCACGCCAGTCTTGTCACCGCAAAATGCTCCCATGCCTAGATTTGTAACACTGTACCCCGCATGACAAACTGGAGGAACCTTTGTACACCACCTGGTGCAAATCATGATAGAGATGTGCTAGCATGCAACTACCCCATGCATATCTCCTTGGCTGTAGCAACATATGCTCTAGAATCCTGCCCCATCCCACTGATAATCCCTTTGCCTGGCGATCCAGACAAAGGAGACCTCCAATGAATGCACCCAACACTACCGACAAGGCAGGATATCCGCAAAAATCAGCCCATGGTACCCAATACCCAGCTATATGTGCGTCTTCGTACACCCTCCTCAAAGCATCTGTACCCCCAAGCTCCTTGTGATCGTAATACATAAGGGCACCAACAACGAGGATACCTAGGATCCTGTACACGTCCTCAGGAGTCACTGTCACCTCACCGGTCGGCATGTGGAAGGTGTTGTGCTCTGAGTGCCATCGCTCTGCAAGTGTTGTCAACAATCCTCTGTTGACCCTAATCGACGGCATCGCCAACAAGGATCTCAAACCACAGGTATCAATCAACGCTATGTCAGCAGGTGTCAACTCAGGGATCCTATTCTATCCTACTGAATGTCGCTCTCTAATCTAGAGGTTTTTGAAAACCTCATATTTTCATCACAAGGATACGTAATCAGAATCACATCAATCATTCAGTATCAATCATTTAAACAACATCAATCAGACCCATATCTATCAATGACCTATATCAGTAATCTATCAGTGACCTCTATCAGTGATCCATATCAAGTGAACTATATCAGACCCATATCAATGACTCATATCAATGCATCACATCAATGACCCATATCACACAATCAGTCCTATCAATCAAATCAACTCAAATCTATCTAGCCGGATATCATATCAAATCTGTTCTACAATCAATCACTATTTGTTTTCTATCGCAGAAAGCAAATTTATCAGAAATCATATCAATCATTTACTCTTTGTTTTCTACTCTAGGAAGCAAAGTTATCAATCTACTCTTTGTTTTTCATTCATGGGAAGCAAAGTTATCAGTTCAATTACTCTTTGTTTTCTACCCTAGGAAGCAAAGTTATCAATCAATCATTTGCTCATTTTTATCTATATCAGCATGATGACACAACAATTTCACAATCTATTGACTAAGAAAGCAATACAAATCATCATTTTCACAAAAACATTCATTCTGCTTATTTTACCATATGCGTCGTTCTTTTCACAGGATGCGCTAAAACCTATATGCGCCCTTGTTTTCACTGGATGTGCTTAAACAGACCCCCTATGCGCGTTTTCCCGTATGCGCCACTTCACTCATCCTATGCGCCGATCTTTTTGCTGCATGCGCGTTTTTGCTCTATGCGCGCCTGTTTTCCCTATAAGCGCTCTACCCCTAAAATTTTTGATCCTACCCTATATGCGCGCTAGTTTTTACGGGATGCACTAGACTGGTTTTTCCTAAAACATTTAAAATCTATCCTATATGCACGTTTGTTTCTACCCTAAGCGCGCCTTTTTTTTTTAAAGCGCCTAAACTATTCTATATGCGCGCAAACGGCATTTTAAAATCTAAAAACCGTGGAAAAACATGAAAATTTTGATTCAAACAGAAAAATTCAAATGCACAAGAGGATAGATCGACTCACCGGTGGTCCATACGAAGCTGGCCTCTGATATCTGCACGATCTCTCAAATCGGTGGCGATGATACGGAATCTCCATGTCGCGATGTCACTCTCACAGGTACAGTTTTCACCAAAGTCAAAAGTGCAAATGACTTGTCTTTTTCAACCTTTTTACCTTTTAAAAGTCAAACAAGGGTAAATTTGACTCTTTTTTTTCAAAATGAGACATTTCTTTTTCATTATCTGTCGCGAGCTAAACCACTCTCTCTCTTATTCATAATTTACCTCCCGAGGGGGCATCATCAGCAGAAATATCGAAAGCATATCCGGGGCAAAAGTCTTATTTTTCTTTGAAGCAATGCGTTTTACACATCACTTCAAAGAGGGGCAAAATGTATACGTCTAAAAATGGTCATGATTAAACTTGTTAATTAATTAAATATGATTTATTTAATTAATTCCTCTAATGTCATCTACATATAAATAAATTTAATTATTTATTTATATCGTTCATTTTCTAAATTCTTCTACCGTAATAATTTTATTTAATTACTAACATTTCCACCTTTCACTTGATTAAATTAAATAAATTTTCATAATTTATTTATATTTAATTATCATAGTATTCTAAAGTTTAAATATTTTAATATTTAAATAATGGAATATCTTCTTCATCTCACCTTCTATCTTTCGCTTGATTAAATTAAATATTTTTTTATAATTTATTTATATTTAATTATCATTCTATTCTAAAGTTTAAATATTTTTGAATATTTGAATAATGGAATATTCTTCATCCCATAATCGAATTTAAAATATTAAATATTTTATTTAATATTTTCCACCTCACCCTAATTTCATTTTTAAACATAATTAAATATGAGTTATTTAATTATGTAGGTTGCCATTTTTATCTCTACTTCCAAATTAAATAAATATATTTATTTAATTTCTAACTCATGCTAACTCCTCCTTCCAAATTTTTAACTCATCCTTCGAAATAGAAGTTTCCCTTCGAAACTCAATGACGAAATTGAAAGAAAAGGGAAACCTTCCATCCTTCTCTTCCACTTTCGAAGATCTCCCGCCGTCCGTTCGAACAAGCTCAATCCGGACCGTCGATCGATTCAGCCAATCAAATCCGTTTGAAAACTCTATAAATTCCGGCGCAAATCCAAGCTTTGGTTACACTTCATATACTCACGCACGCACTCACTTTCGCACACCTACGCATATCTACGTTCGCACACACAATCATCTTATGCATTCATATCAGTTTCAATATCACAGCAATCTTCTCATCTTAGCATAGCTTTTCATTTCGCATAGTTTGCATTTTAAATCTCGTTCTTTAGCTATCATTTTGTTGAGCTTGATCTACCGATCTGAGAGCTATCTAGGAAACAAAAACATGCTAAAGTTAGAGGAAGATAAGACGATTTCGGGAAGCTGTTGTTACGGTTTGCATATTTTGTTTCCTTTTCAACTTTTTGATTTAATGTCTTATTAATATGTGTTTTATTTTTATTTAAATTGATCCAATATTTCACACACACACTTTATATTGAAACTAGGTGTTTCCAGTCAGCGACATGGTGTCATCAATATTAACTAATTATGCATGAACTAGGAGAGTCATTACTCCCATGATTAAAAGAAAGAACTTGAATAAGAGACAATTGTCAATCCCATATTGTTATAAGAATGTAATAGGGTATTCAATAGGATGGTTCAAATCTAATTGGTCTATTAAATCAATAATAGTGTGTCATCACTTTAGATGAAATCTTGTTTATGATATTTAAACCTTGGGGTCAAACCAAGGGAAGATTTATTCACAAGTAGAGTTTCCAGGTCGAGTAAGGGGGTGGGTGAACTTACGACACTGCTTCTTATAAAGTGGGTTGATATATGTATTGAACTTTAGCCAAAGTAAGTGTAGAAGTCATTGCATACACTTTTTTGGTTCATTGTGCATCACGAGTGCATAGCTAGTCAAGGGTTTCATGCATAGTTGGAGTATATACATAGTTGTATGACCATACTAGTTATGTAGGACACAAAAACATACTCAAGTAGGAATTTCTAGAGCTTTCCATACCAAACTCTTCATTGAAGGGTAGGACCACTTCCAGTTAGGAAGATGTGCGAGGGACCGCTATGTTCGTGGTTGGAGAAAAAGTGTTTGGTTGATGTTCTCCCTCTTGCAGTCGACAGTTGAGGCTTTTGGAATAGAATAAGTGTGACCTAGATAAGGACACCTTGACCTTGAACTCTTGCAAGTTATGAATTTGTATATGAACATGATCATGAATCATTTGTAATATGTATCTGAAAACATGAGTTTCATCTACTTGGAATTGTGTAATGTTATTTCATTTATGTAATGAGATGTGGAAATTATTTATGCAATGTGTAATTATGTTATTGAAAAGGAAAATTTCCATTTCCCTATTTTTTGAAACTTGAGTTATTCAATTTCTAAGTTAAAACTTAGGTGAAAACTATTGAGTAAACATTGGGTATGTTACACTAGTTGTGTATCCACTTGCTAATGGTGGGATATGTCTACATCCCTCTCCATTGTCATCTATGCAAGCTAGATAGTGAGGCCATCCCTTTCAGCTTTGTACACATCCCTCTCTCAATGAGATTGATCTTGCTCAGAGAGAGCCACTGCAAGTTGGATATCCTTTACCTCTCCTCCTCTCTACCCACCATCCCCTCTCCACTCATCTCCTCTGGCTACCACTATGGGCACTACCACCTATTGGTGCCCCTGATCAAGATCTTCTCCTATAGCTACCTTTACCTCTATCATCGAGACCTACCCAGCTTTTCCTCTCTCCTCCTCTACATCCTCAATGTTCCACCATCAAGATGGGTATGTTAACAAGCTTAGGACAACTGAGAGGGGAGGTAAATCAGTTGTCACCAAATTTAATCTCAAAAGTTCAACACTTATCAATTTCACAACTACACAGTTATGTTATTAAGCATGAGCATGAAATGCAGAAAACAAAAATTAAAATCAACACACTGAACACCATATTTTATGTGGAAAACCTAATGAAGGAAAAACCACAGTAAGGATTAACTCACAATATAAACTAGTTCCAAAATCGAATGTATAAAGCTCACTGCCAAGGGCTCACTACCCTGAAAGGACTCACTGTCCGGATATGAAAGCTCACTACTTACAAGGAGGCTCACTACCTACAAAAAGATTTACAAAACAAAATTGGGCTTCATAGCCAAAATGAATTGAAAAGAGTGCACCTAACAAGTGTTGATACAATTTCGGTGATGCTCAATAGACAGACTTAACACACTTCATCATTTTTCGCTCTTCTTCAACTTCACATTCACAACTGCCTCATTGATCACACTTTTTAATTTTCAACCCTGTCCAATATATATACTCGATTCATATGTAAGAATTAATTAGGTCGGCCTAATTAGATGAATTTCCTTGTTTATCAAAAAATACCAACTTTTCAGCTACAAGCATTCACAAAATCTTTCCAAAAGGCAATCCAAACATCCAACATGCTACATCATGTCGGCATGGACCTAAGATAGGTTGCACATATATCCGCATAAGAAAAATTAATTTACCATCATGACTTATCCAAGAATTCAGTTAGAAATAGACTTAATTGCAAAAGGTAACAACAGAATAATGTCGATACGTCGTACGAGCACCGGAGCACAAGAGATTCTGAACATATATGCTTTCAGCAAACATAAACTATTTCCCAAAACTACAAGCAGCATCAATCAACTGCGAAGGATTGCAGACTAGAATACTGGAGGGTGTAGGTTGAATACTGATTCAAATACCGAATCAAGCACTGACTTAGACTTGCAATCACAACATGGTGACATCAATGACAACACAAAACTATAGAGATGGTCATTCTTCTTCATTCTTCCAACAATTTCCCCCTTTGTCATTGATGGAAACATGTGCCAAAATTTTCAAAACACAACATTCTCCCAACTCACATGAATCTCTCTCCATAAATTTATACTCTAACTCTCTCCCCCTTTGACATCAATGGAAAAGGGCGATTAGAAAGGTAGGATGTATATGATGACACAAGAATTCCAGCTTCCAGTTTCAAACATTCAAACAAGAATGACACTTTTTACATGAAATATTTTCTTATACCTCTCTCTTATGATTGGAAGAATTATTTTCTAAGCAAGTACAACCAAATTCATTCTTGCACTCATACCTTCCAACACAGATAATTGTGTAAAGGAGGATGTCTGATCAGAAGAAAGACACAGTCATTCACAATTTTCAGCATCAAAGAGGATTCCAGAGAGATGATCTAACCGGACCTCAATAACTTCCTTAACCAACCAGAAGGTTCTAACCATATCTTCTATTTTCCTTTGAGTAGTCAACAATTCTACCTGCAGTTCTCCAACTCTTATTCTCTATTTTCCATCCCTGTCTTTGAAGAAATCAAAGTTCTTTCCAATACTATTCATCTCAGCTTCAATAGCTTCAATCCTACTTCTAAAATTATCAACAGTTGCTGGCCACCAGAGACAATACCTGTAAATGTTAGATATTTCTTTGATTCATTTTTTTGTCTCATTCGTATGTTTAGATAGTACTTTCTTTGCTTTGTTACACCTTCTTTCAAGCATAGTTTTTAATTTATGTCCTTTGGGTCCTTCCAAAAAAATTCTCTCTTCAACAATCACTACAAGATCATTTGGTAAAGAATTTGACACATCTAAAACTGAAATACCTTTATTCAGCGAAATCAATTTTAAGTTTCTTAGCCAGAGAGCATGCATTCCACATTTCTCCAATCTTCTTCATTTCACCCTTATCCACTAACATCAGTATATCCTCTGTATTAGATCCAAATAGAATTTCTTCTTCATTCTTCTCTTTTGGGACACCTGTTACAATAGTTTTCCTCTTTCAATTCCAGAGGAGACTCACCAATGATAACTTCCAACTCTCTCTTACCGATGGATGAACCCACTTCAAACTAACTTGGTATTGACATAGCGGAGCATAGATTTGTTCTTAAGGATGTGAAATATGATTTGCATACACTTACATTATCCACCAACAATTCCAAGTATCTGTAAACTTGTTTCCCAATAGGAATACTAGATTTCCACACTACATTTTCTCTTCTCGGTAGAGAGTTCAAAAAGTAAAAGCCCAAGCACGCAAGAAAATATCCAAACTAAAAGGGATAACCCTCAACCAATGACATTCGAGAATTCTCAATTATATTTTCAAGTAATAGGCTACACAAATCAAGCTGCCTATTTTCCTTAACCATCATATGTGCAATATATATAGCAATAGCCGATGTCGAGCCTTCACGATTTCTAAAATAGATTTTATAGGAAATGCCATATGCAACATACCTTACAGTTGAATCTGCAAGAGTTTTTATCAATAGAGCTCAAGGATCTTTATTAATTCCAGTAAGTTTCTCCACATCTTTGTATTTCACAGTTTTCTTTCCAGGGAGATCCCCAATATTGCATAGGCTAGTAATCGCTTTGATCGCTTCCTTTGTGATTAGGTAGGGTTTTTCCAATACAATGTTGTCATTCTTGAAATGATTCAACAATAACAAGATGAAATATTTATTAGCAAACCAAGGAAATTCTCCCCATAAATCCATACCTAGGGTTTTTATGCTCTATAATTCATTTTCCTTCAGCCCTAGTTCCATTTCTTTCATCTTCCTATGATCAAATTCTTCCAATTCAACTTCTTTCATTTTTAGTGGAATGTTTCCACTCGATCCTCTATCCATTTTTGTGCTTAACTTTCTTGAATTCGTTAACGTTCAGTCAAGACTTCTTATTTTCCATCGCAAACTGAATAATAATTCTTGTGTATTCGTAATAGTTTCTTCAAATTTCTTCAAAAATTCTTCATATCACTTCGAGATTTCTCCAAGATTCCTTTTCAAACTCTTCAAGTGTTCAACTAATCAAATAGGCTTACAAATTTTACCTTATACACCATCGATTTTCCCTAATTCATATTAAATGCAGCAAACATCAAAAAGCTACTAAAAACATTCTTCTCAACACAGAAAACCCTAATTTGATCCACAAATTAGTATGTCAACATGTTTTCTTCTGATTCATTTTCCAAAACCTCTTATTATTCATTCTTCACATTCCATCCTCATGCCATGCTCTAACACGCCATTCATCCAGGGGGTTTTTACAATTTTCTCATAATGCTCCCCCTAAGACCATGCTAGGTCTAATTCCCAGAGTAATTGTCTGTACCAGATGAGGGCACAGACACATCAACATTTTCAGGTTCTTCTTCTTATTTCTTCTTCCATATCTTATTCATCACTTTCTTCATCTCTTCTTTTTCGATCTTCTTTAACGGTTCATTCTTCTCTACCGGAGCAGACTGCTTTCCCTTCTTACTTCTACAAACCTTTGAGATATATCCATGTTAGTTACAATTATAGCAAACAACACTTTTCTGATTAGTTTGACCTCCATTACTTCTCGATCTACATTGATTTTCTTTGTGTCCAAATTTGTTACAGGTATAGTAGTAGCCATTAAAAGATTGATTCATTCTACCTCCATTAAATATGTCCATCATTACCCGACTGATCATTCTCACCTGAGCTCTGCATTCAGTAGCTTTATGTCCAACCTTCTTACATGAAAAACATTGTCCAGAGAAACAACCAGGAAACTAATTCATCCTTCTCGTGCATTATTTTTCCTTGTGACCATATTTATTACAGGAAAAATAAATACCATTGAAAGAGGGATACCTTTTTGCATTAGGTTGTCTCATAGGCAGTCTCCTTGCAAACTTTATTTTTTGCTTCCATTTCCCCTGATTCATTTGATTGACTTTTGAACTTTCACCTGCTTCATTTCCCAGGCCACCTTTGTCTTTACTTGCTTTTTGTCCTGCAAGTAGTTCTCCAAGCTTGTTGGAGCTAGATCTAAAATTGTTCTCACAGATTTTTTCCTTCTCTAGCTCAACTCTCAAGTTTACTACCTCCCATTCAAGTTTAGAGAATTCATCATATTTGTTTTGCACCATTGTATTTAGGAATTCTTCAATTCTCTTATTTTCTTCTACAACCACTTTCAGTCCAATGATCTCTTGTTTCTGCTGCTCACTTACTTCTCTGTGTCTTTCTTTGAATTTCTGTAATTATTCTTTCAACTTCCAGACACATTCATTAGCCTCATCTAGATTTTCTTTCGAGTCTTTGTTTTCATTTTTTTCCTTATCAAGATCTTCAAGTGCAGTCAGGAGTTCTTCTTTATCATCCATCTGTTCAACCTTCAGGATCTTCCTCAAGTGGTTAAGCTCTACACTAAGGAACCAAAGCTCTGATACCAATTTTTAATAGGTGCAGGACAATTGAGAGGGGGGGTGAATCAGTTGTCACCAAATTTAAACTCAAAACTTCAACACTTATCAATTTAACAACTACAAAGTTCTGTTATTAAGCATGAGCATGAAATGCAGAAAATAGAAAGTAAAATCAGCACACTAAACACCAGATTTTACATGGAAAACCCAATGAGGGAAAAACCACGATGAGGATTAACTCACAATATAAACTAGTTCCAAAACTAAATGTATAAGGCTCACTACCAAGGGCTCACTGTCCGGATACAAAAGCTCACTGCTTACAAGGAGGCTCACTGCCTACAAAAAGATTTACAAAACAAAATTGGGCTTCACAGCCAAAATGAACTAAAAAGAGTGCACTTAACAAGTGTTGATACAATTTTGGTGATGCTCAATAGACAAATTTAACACAATTCATCATTTTTCACTCTTCTTCAACTTTTCATTCACAACTTCCTCATCGATCACACTTTTTAATCTTCAACCCTATCCAATATATATACTCAATTCATCTGCAAGCATTAATTAGGTTGGCCTAATTAGATGCATTTCCTTGTTTATCAAAAAATACCAACTTGTCGGCTACAAGCATTCACAAAATATTTCCAAAAGGAAATCCAAACATCCAACATGCTACATCATGTCGGCATGGACCTAAGATAGGTTGCACATATATCCGCATAAGAAAAATTAATTTACCATCATGACTTATCCAAGAAGTCAATTAGAAATAGACTTAATTGCAAAAGGTAACAACAGAATAATGTCGATACGTCGTACGAGCACCGGAGCACAAGATATTTTGAACATATATTCTTTCAACAATCATAAACTATTTCCCAAAACTACAAGTAGTAACAATCAATTGTGGAGGATTGCCAACTAGAATACTGGAGGGTGTAGGATGAATATCGATTCAGATACTAAACCAAAATACCAGATCAAGCACTGACTTAGACTTGCACAACATGGTGACATCAATGAGAACACAAAACTATAGAGATGGTCATTCTTCTTCATTCTTCCAACAGGGTAAATATCAAAGGCCTTTGTATGACCCACCATGCATCAAAATAAAGATTCATACATGCATCCTCACCACCATCAGCTCAATCCCACTATACTGGAATAATATGGATAAACTCTATCACCACTACCTAAGGGATTTCCATGGGCCCCCACTCTCCAATATCTTACTGAGTGTGAGAAAATAGAGCGTGATAATCATCTGCTAGCATATCTTGTGTGTCTCAAAACTCACCTGACTTGGTCCTATATCTCTCTAAAATATGGGGCATACAACCAATCAACCATCGTTTCTACCTACAGAAAGGGATATGAACATCATCATCATCCTAGGCCTCACACTATAACCATGGTCTCCAAGTAATCTCATCTATCTCATCCAAGACTCTCCTCTAATAGTCCAAATCCCTAAGCCTCCTTTATGTCAACAAATTATCATATATGTATACGTACGAATCTCCATCTTCTTGAATGATATCTCCAACTGGTGTGGTCACAACAATGTGTTCCCATACATATTCCCAAATGTGAAGAAAAATTACCCCAGCTAATAGGTTGGCAATTGATTATACACCACCTGGTGCATGTCATGGTAGAGGTGAACAAGTATAAAACGTCCCCATGCATATACCATAGTATCATGTGTCATCCACTCTAGGATGTAGCCCCTCCAACAGAGAATCACCTAGATTTTCAATCAAGGATGATCATTCCTAAAATCAAGACTCCAATAACTAAGATGATGTCAATGATAACTCCAATATATAGTCTTAGATCAATTTATCCATCATCAATATCTATCTCCTCATCATGAAGGACTCCCTCTAGATACCTTGCACCATGGTCAATATCATAGATCACTCAAGATCCCTTGATCAAAATCCTAAGTATCTACCACACATCCTCAAGTGTGATGGTGACCTCTCTAGCAAGAAGTCTGAAGGAAGATGTCTCACTATAACATCTCTCTACAAGAGTGGTCATAAATTCCATGTGAGCCCAAATCTTTGACATGTAAGTGATATGATATAAGGTGATAGCACCTAGGATCTCCATATCCATCTCGTTGATATGGGCCATCCGATATAAAACTTGAGGTTGTCACTCCCTAGAAAGGATAGGATCTAAGACAACTTGCAAGCATAGAACCCAAGACATCAATTTATCAAAAAAATTGAAAAAAAATCTAATTTTGTGAACCTTTGAATCAAAAGAGACCTTTTTCGCAAAAGTGTCATTTTATTTCAATCATTAGCGGTCCTTTTTTAAAAGAATCACTTTACCAAATCAATAGAGAGCATTTTTTCAAACACATCGCATGGTAACTCATTTTCAAAAGTGACATGACTCATTAAACGTATTGCATAGGGTTTCAAACGTGTCGCATTGGTGTTCAAAAGTGTTGATCATGGATCAATGCATTTGATTGACTCCTTATATCTAGCATTAATTGCACTTAGAACAACATGTAAAACTAAAAGGGTTATATGCATATTGGGGGAGGGTCTTCAGAAGGCCCTTGGAACTGACAAACATAATTTGTGTAGTATGTAGCTCGTAGAACAGTAGCCATCTTTATAGCAACTTTGCTAGAAAATCTCACTCAAAGCTCTGAAATATATAAGCTTGAGAGTGTGAATGATGTGACCCCTAAGGGCCTATATATAGACCCCTAAACCCTATATTTCACCCATCCCACCACCCAAATCCCATTTTTCTCTTTCTCCAAACTTCTTGATCAGTTTCCTCATCATCCAGGACTCGATTTTCATCCCCTTTTCAATGAACCTATACCATCTTCCTATCATGAGCCCAACCCGAAAATATTTTTGATCGACCTCTTGAGGGGGCATCCTACCATCTTCCCATCATTTATTCATCCATTGGGGCACTATGGGGCATCATCATTATTACCTTTTTTATAAATCAGTAGTATGTCTTTGAAACAACGCAACAAGTACATTATCTCAAAGAGGGGTAAAAATGTAGACACTTAAAATTGTCTAACGCATCACACATTCCTTTAATTCACTATTTTTTCATTATTTCACTCATTATCCCTATTTTATCACTTTTAATTAAATAATTTCTAATTATTTGATTAAACTAACTATTTTCCTCTATTAATCGAATGATATTAATTATTTGATTAATTCACCATTTTTCCTCTATATCACCTTAATCGAATAATTTTAAATTATTTAATTAAATTTGATTTTCATCTTTCCCTAAATAATTAAAATTATTTAATTATTTTTCAAATATTCTTTTATATCCCACTTTAGTTAAATAATCTTGATTATTTAATTAATTTCCATTTTTTCTCTCATCCACGTGATTAAATAATTTTATGTTTATTTAATTAAAAACCATTAATTCTTCTTATCCCCCACATAATTAAATAATTTCATAATTATTTAATTAACTAATATTCTTCAATAATTTAATTCATTTAGCTACACATTCCCTCCAAAAGGAATATTCCTAAACTCAAATTCAAATCAAATTCAAATTTGAAAATATCTCCCTCCATAAATATCTCTAAATTCCTTCCTAAATTTTAGGGAAGAGCTTCAGTTAACTAAACCTTTCCTCTTCATGCATGGCTCCTTAGTCCTTAATTCACTCTCAACCACTAATCTCATCTTTCAATCTAGACCGTAGATCAAATATCCTAAAATCTATAAAACAATCCTCATCCTTCATTCAAATGACCTCTCTTTTGCAATTTGATCTCCATAGCCAACAATCTTTTGAGCTTTTGCATAGTTAGGTTTATGCAAGCATTGAGCAATCCAACATATCAAAATCATAATTCAATAATGGAGTAAGAACTTAAATTCTTGGGTGAGGTAAAATTAGGGTTTAATTTGTTTAATTCTCTTGTTTCTTATTTATTTCATTTGATTCTATTTGTCACTTCATTAGTAATGGGTTTAATTAAGTCAATTGGGTCTTGATTTGTGATTTGATTAACCTTTCTTGTTGTTTTCCTCTTGATTTTATCTCTCCATTATTACTTGTTTACAGTTATAGTGATGGATCCAACTATCATTTAGTACTTCTGATTAACTTTTGATGCATTTGATATGCACAATGGTGCATCTAATCCGCTAATCGATTCTTTTGACCTATTTCAATGCATTTGATTTGAACTAGTTCTATCAGTTGGAAACATTGATTTTCATGCACTGGCCTATTTGATCTCAATTTGACACCTTTAAAAACCACATTGATGTTTTTGATAGCACAATGATGCCTTTGGTGCCTTCATTGATTCCTCTAATCTAGGTTTTCACATATAATATCTATCTTTGACGCAATTGATATCTGCAATGATGCCTTTGAAACTTAGATAAACACATTTGACTATCAAAACAAATCTAGAATACTCTGTATTTCAGTTTCTAAAATTCCAAAGCAAACCAACATAGGATCTGAGATTTATAATACAATAGACCTACAACCAACATTTATCATTCACACAACAAACCAACTTTCAAAAATACCAAACTCCACCACCTCAACAAAAATTTCAATGTCCTCCAATCATCATAGAAGACATCACAAATAGATTTGTGAAATATGATGAAATGACTAAAGAAAAACTCTAGAAATTCAACAAGATCCCTCCTTAGCTAGAGCACTTGATGCCCATATTGTTTCGGATCCTAACACATACTTTATTAGACTTGCACAAAGAAATTCTTTAGAAGGTACCTTTTTATTTCAACATTGATACACTTAAGGAACAAGCCCTCACACATGTCATGTCATCTAATGTTCCCTCACATGATAGCATACCTATAGTTCAAGATATTAATGAATCTATACCACAACCTTCAATTCCAACCTTACATATTCAACCAACTATACCATCATATGACATGGATTCAATACCATTTTCTAGATAGTTCATAAATCTAATGTATCAAAACCCAAAGATGACCAATCAAACAATCTCTCACATCCCAAATTCGTCAAACACAAAAATTCATCATACATCACCATACATATCCAACCAAACAACCACACATATACCAAATCCTCCAAATACAAAAATTCCTCATACATCACCATACATTTTCAACCAAATAACCACACATATACCAAATCCTTTAAACAAAAACATTCATCATTCATCACCACAAAAAATAGAAACTACATAAATAATCCTTTCATGGCCCAAGTCTCAACATCTTACGTGCCTCCTAATATTCCATATGCCACACAAGCACCCAACATAACAATTATAACATATAGTCCCAATCATTCATACCAACCTTTCATTTCATAAATTTCATCACTTACCATTTCAAAACAAGATTCCACATTCAGCGTACCCAAATTTCCAACATACCCAAAAATTACATCCCACATTCTTCACAAACTCTCACATCTAACATATCCACAAACACAAGCATTCCCAGCAACAATTCATTTCGCAACAACAATTTCAAGTCATTCCATTCATTATACCTACACAAACACATGTCACTCAAACTCAAAACTATCCATATAACATCCCTTAAAACATACCTCAACAACAATTCATTCCACAACCACAAGTCATTCCACAACAACAATTCATGCTACAAAATTAAAACACCCCATACAACACTACCCAAACACAAAACATACCTCAACAACAAAGCACTCCCCAACACCAAAACATCCCATACAACTCATATAACATCCCACAAAACCAAAATCCATCATACAATTCTTCATCCATTCCTCAACATCAAACATACACTCCATCTAACCAACCAAAAAATAACCCAAATGATGACTTGGAATTGTAAATTCAGAGTTGTACCAAAAGATTATCGACATGCAACTAGGATAAATGAATAAAAGTTATACTCTTGAGGATATTTTCCCATATCTATTTGATAGAAACATAGCTTTGATACAATTCCCTCATAACTTTGAAATGCCTAAACTTGATAAATACAAGGGAAGAGGTGATCCACAAGAACGTATACTAGAATTTTATATAGCATGTCTAGAGGTTGCATACAATGAAACATAATTAATGTGCCTCTTTCCTACAATTTTAGGAGGAAAATCAATAGAATGGTTCTCCCATTTACTATATGGTATCAAAACAGTCCACAAACTTGTTGAAAAATTTATCGATCATTTCTCCTATAACATAGAACATGAAGTTTCCATGACTAATTTATGTAGCACAAAATAAAATCAAGGAGAAACATTTAATTCATTCCTACAACATTGGAGACACAAGGCTAGCAAATGCAAAGGCCCATTCCTGAAAAATAACTCATGAATATCTTTGTCCAAAATTTTAACACTAAAATTAGCTTTCACTTAACTTTACAATGTGCAAATACCTTTGAAAAAATAATGGAAAAATGGATCACCATTCAGAATGCTCTTATTGCTAAGGGACTTATCAAAATATACAAAGAAAACAAGTATCATACATCAAACTCTAATAACAAACTTTTCCTATGGGCTAAGATTAAAATGTTACCAATGATGGTGTCATGGACACAAATTTTGTACAAAAGATACAACCCCCACCAAGCAATCAATAAAACAATAAAAATGTGAATCCTCCAGAGGGACCACTAAGACCCAACAACACTACTATATGTAAATACACTCCCCTAGGGGAGCCAATTGAGTTAGTCTTGAACAAGTTAATTCAAACCAATCTTATCAAGCTTACAAAGCTTAGGCACTATGATGAACCCCAATTTTAACCCTCATGGTATAATGACAATTATTATTGTGAATATCATAAGACAAAGGGTCACAAAACACCAAATTACATGAGACTCAAAAATCTTATACAAGACCTCATTGTCAAGGAGATGTCAACATTGAATAATGTCTTGAAACATCTAGAAATAATGATCTAAAAATATACAAGGATCCAATCCCAAACCATGGTAAAGAAAATTACTATAACAAAGTCAACCACTCCTATGATAATGTAGTAGAACATATCCAAGAATCTAATAATCACATTTTTATTATCACTATACCTAGTAGAAATCCTAAGTGTGGAGTCACTACATGAGGAGGGAAAGTCACCAGTCAAGGAGCCCCATCCCAATCTAAAATCTTAACCAAGTTTCTACTAACTAAGTATAATCTTATAGATCATCTTAAGAAAACTCTAGCTCAAATATCCATATTAGAGCTTCTTAATATCTCTCCAACACATAAACAATTCCTAGACAAGGCACTCCTAGAATTATTTGTTCCTACTAACATAGATACTGAGCAATTATAGTCCATGGTAGGACATATAACATCCACACATCACCTCATATTCACTAAAAATGATCTTACTTCCTCAACATATCATAACCAAGCTCTATTTCTAGAAGTCTTCATCCATAAAATTAAATCAAAAGAGTCTTGGTAGATGGTGGAGTGGGCTTGAATATTTGTACCTTGAAACTTAGACAACTAGATACTTTGATGGATTTATTAAGAAATAGAGGAGCATCACCATTAATAGAGCATATGATGACAATGAGTGTGAATAAAAAGGGATAATCAAACTTCTTATCTTGGTTGGTCTCATTATTATAGAGATGACATGTCAAGTCTCAGATCTTGATTTACCATACAAAATCCTCCTAGGATGCTCATGGATACATTCCATGTAACCTATTCCTTCAATCTATCATCAATGCATCAAATTCCTTTACAATCAAACCAAATTCACCATTTATTGGGACCCTCGACCTTTCCATTATTGTCACAACTTGGAAGAAAAATATCAAAAACTACTCCAAGTGCCTAATAATGATATCACCTCACATTCATCATCCTATATCGATCTATTCACTAAATAGCCTCATCATCCAACCATTCATAGACCCCTTCTAGATATCAAGGTCCAAGTACAAGACACGAGTTGTGTAGATTTGATCTTAAAAGGTCATTTTATGTAGGACAACTTTCTATAGTGTAGAAAAATGTACTCCTTTACATTTTCACACTATATTTGCATCTCCTTAATTAATTAGACTTAATTAAGCTTCTAATTTCCTAAATTATGTATTCCAAAGCCTTATTATTCCTATTTTCTGAAAGGGAAACCTATTATATTAAACAATTGCTAACATTAATTAAAACGCCTTAGAAATTGAGTGTATTGGACTTAGGTCCTAGGACCCATTCACCCAAGGGTGAATGGGTCCCCTTTAAGTGCTAAGACCCAATTTTTAATATGTTTTTGGCGAAATTTTAATGATTCAAATTCAAGTTTCAAGTGTAACCTTTTGGAATCTATTTTTTGGGAAATTAGATAAACACCTATAAATACATAGTTATTTTATCAATTCAAATCTAAGCATTAGAACATGCATAATCAAGAGATCACAAGAGAAAATGTTATTTTCAAGAGCATTGAAGAGTGTATTTATCAGTCATCTACAACAACAATCAAGATCATATTATCATGTCAAAGTTCATGCATGTTCATGTTATGTTTTGGAGCTAACATTGTGATGTAGGTTTCAAGCATTCAAGCGTCAAATCAATCAATCATTCAAGCCAACTCATGCAAGATCAAGCTCCTTGGAGTGTTGTGTTAGACTTTAGTCCTCTAAGGGCAGCCATTAAGGGTTTGGTGAGTTGTGACATAGCATTGTTCATTCATAAATTCCTTCCATTTATCATTATTTTATCATCAAGGTTTAATTACCAAACCGGGGTTTGACTAAGGAAAACCCCTATTCACCTAAAAACAAACATTTTTATTCTCTCTTTGTATGTGCAGATTTCCAAGTGAAGGACTAAAAATCAATCAAAAGAGAAATTTTGCAAAGTTATCAAAGTTGTCAACATTGTTGTCTAGCTATGGAAACTTACCTACATATTTTATTTCTGGATTTTTGAAAATCAAACCTAGAGAAATAAAAACCTTAGATCTGGGATCTAAGGACTACAAAATCATATTTTGGACCCCTGTACAAAGACCCATTCACCCTAGGGAAAATCTATCCTTCAATAGAGTTCAAAACACACTTTTGGTGCTAGGTACATACCATTATGCCCTTCTCGAATCTTCTTGTAACCTATTTCTGTTTCTACTATCATAATATTCTATATTTAAAGTGTTAGGTCTTATGATTGAGTTTGTTAATGCATTTTAATTTATCTCCCAAAACAACAAATTAGTCATTTTTGTCATAAAAAAATAGCGGACCTTTCTAATAGGGTTGACTCACCTCAAGGTTGAAATTCAATCCTATCCTTGGGAGATTTCTTTTTCTAATGAAATTAGGAAAATTATAGTTGTGTTAGATCATTCCATCACATATCAAACCTCCTACACATCCAACACTCCATATTTCATCATTTCACTTCATCTTCTCCCAAGACATATGGAAAACCATAGCACATAGATAAAACCTCTTCTACTATCAAATTTGATCCCATAGTTTCCTCCAAGTGGGGAGAGCTTAATAAAGAGGTTATAGAGGAAGACATCTCTGAATGGTTGTACCAAGATGAGAAAGGACAAGAAACTCTATTGATTGATAAAAATAGTAAAGGTTTCTAAATAATTAATAACATGGGATTCATAGGCTATGGTGGCCTTGGTCTACATCAACAAGGAATAAGAGAGCCCATTTTTCTTGAGAAATGACAAAAATATCAAGGGCTTGGGTATGGTTCATTATATAATGCTACTCCTAACATCAAGAGTGTCCCTAGTGAGGTACATCATGAAATTGCATCATCAAAAAATCTTTCATGTACATCATGAAATTATTTGAGAAAACATCCATAAATACCATTTTAACAGTATCCATTACATTACCTTCACAATTTAATGGTATTCAACTCATTTACCCTCAACTCATCAATTGGGACCAACAAAAAACACTAATTTTGGATATATTCAAAAATGATGATGCTATTATTGAGTTTATGGGACTTAGAGATGGCATACCTTCTAGAGATCACAAAGAAGGATTTGACATAGACCCTAATGTGAAAGCATACTTTGGGAGGAATTTGGATTAGTCACAAAAGAGAAAATATAAAAATAAAAAATAGATCCCCTAGTGAAAACCACAATGTGGCACTTTCGGATCATGAAAAGTTCAAAATAAAGGAAGTATCCAAGGGTAAAAAGCTCTTTGAGACACTTGAGGATGAAGAATTCAACCTCCCTAGTATCACTAAGCATCAAGAGAAATCAACAATACTAGTAAAACACTCAAATAAAATTAATGTTGGAACCCTCGACTCTTCTAAGATCACATTCTATATAGAATCTTTAGATCCTAAAGAGAAAAATGATTTTACATCATTCCTAGAGGCATGGAAAATAAAATTTTCTTGGTCCTATTCCAACATTCCTAGATTAGACATAGAATTAATGGTCCATCATTTGACAGTATATTTAGAGGAAAAACCTATTAAGAAAAAGCTACATTAGAAGCATCCATAAATTGCACTACTATTCAAAGTTGAGCTACATAAACTTTTAGATGTCGGCTTCATAAGACCAATTGATTATCTATAATGGGTGTCCAATTAAGTACCTATTTACAAGCCCACTAGGGGCATACACATATGCATAGATTTTAGAGATCTCAACAAATCTTATCCTAAAGATGACTTTCCATTGCCTAACATAGACATTATAATGGATTTTGATAGTAGGTAATGAGGTGCTTTCCCTCATGGATGGTTTTTACGATACAACCAAATTTGTATAGCATAAGAGGACCAACATAAGATAGCTTTTACAAGCCCTTGGGGTACATGTTACTGAAATGTCATGTCATTTGGTCTTAAGAATGCATGTGCAATATATCAATGAGATATGATAGTGATATTTCATGACATTTTTCATAACATTATGAAATGCTATGTAGATGATCTCCTAGAAAAGTCAATCACAATGAAAGGACATCTAGAGGTTCTAACACAGATATTTGACAAACTAGAGAAGTATCAAGTGAGGCTTAACCCAAATAAATGTGAATTTTGTGTCACTTTAGGAAAGATATTTGGATACATTATGTCTTGTAGAGGTATTGAATTGGACCCCATAAAGGTTAAAGCTAATATTGATATGCCTCCTCCAAAAACTCTAAAGAAACTTTGTAGTCTCCAAGGGAAACTGCAATCCATCAGATGGTCTATAGCACAACTGACATATAAGTGTCATCCATTTACTCATCTCCTACACAAGGATCTCACATTCAAATGAGATGATGAATTTTAGCAAGCCTTCTAGTAGCTTAAGGATTACCTAGCATCACCTCCAATATTGATGCCTTTAGTTCCAAACAGTCCATTGATCTTATACATTTCAGCTATACTATCAATATTAGGTGATCTCTTGGCACAACATGATGACTCTAGGAAAGAGAGAGTGGTCTATTATGTTAGCCAAATATTAATAGGTTATGAGCTTAATTGCAATCCCATTGAGCAAGCATGTCTATTGATCATATTTAGTTTATAAAATCTTTGAAGCTATATGCTAAACTACCAAATTAAGTTTATCTCTAAGATATATCCATTGAAGTATCTATTATCCAAAGCAAAACTCAATGGTTGCATGGCTAAATAGGTCATGATGCTTAGTGAGTTCAACATAGAATATGTAGATAAGAAAGAAATAAAAGAAAAAGTCACAATGGTGTGAAGTGGGGTTATTGGAAAATGGAAATGAAGCATGAATTATCAAATAAGGGTTAGAATTCACAATACCCAAAGTAAGAAATGATCAAATCCCACTTAAAAATGAAATTAAATGCATACTTGGTTAGAAATCAACATATAGTAATGAAAATCAGAACTAAAACATGAAAAAAAAACCAATTGCAAACCTTGCATTCCATTTTAATGGTTGATGGTGTGTTGGATTGCTCAATCAAGAAGCTCACGTGATTGCAAAAGCATGAAATAATTACCTAGATTAATGATAATTTCTCAAATGCTCAATGATGTGAATGTGCTCAAGAATTCAAAGTTTCTAGATGTTTCACAAATGATCTAGGTGAATGATAATGAAGGATGTTTTATAGATTTCCAAGATGGTGATCAACAGTTGAGAATAGATCTTAAGATCAATGAATGAGAGTGAATAAATGAAGATGAGGGATCAAGATCAATTTGAACTCAAAATATGTCCACAATTTAAGGAATTTGGTTTAAGATATTTTGAAATGAAGGGTCGAGGATGAATGAGAAGTTTGAGATCTTTTAGGATATTTTGAAAAAGAATATTCCATGGGAATATTTCTTTAAGAGGGAAATTAGAACAATTAAATAATTCAAGATTATTTAGTTATGGAGGATTAGGATATTCTTTATTAAAAAGGAATATTCCATGCAAGTGGAAGGGAATTAGATAATTAAATAATAAAGATTATTTAATTATAGGATATTAGAGGAAAGTTGGATTATGGCTAATAAAATAATTAAAATTATTCAATTAGGGGGGATTAGAGGAAAATTAATGAGATATGATGGATTTATTAAATAATTTAATATTACTTAATTAATAGAGTAAATTAGGATAAAATGAAAGAAAATAAGGTTAAAAGGGGAATTAATGATGCAAGTGATGAAAATGATGAATTATGTATTGTCAAGGATGAATATGATAAAAATACAAGATTAATGATGCGTGATTCAAATTAGGCATTTTTGCATGTCTACAAATGGATCAGTTAGTTGAGGCACCATTATATGATGGTAATCCTCTAGTATCCAATTTTCTAGATGAAGCAGTTTTCACTATTACTCCTAATCCATGGAAATTATACTTTTTCAATTCATATACACAACATGGTTCAAGGGAAGGGGTCCTATTTATCATGCCTCAAGGTGATTGCATACTAAAATCATATCAATTAGTATTTACATGCACAAAAACATTGTTGAGTATGATACACTTATCACAAGACTAAGAATGGCTATACAATGGAAAATCAAAGAGTTACAAGTCTATGGTGATTCACAGCTAGTGGTTAGACAAGTCAATGACTACCAAACAAAGGATGGAAATTTTCTCCCATACAAGAGAATGGTTGATAGATTCAAACAATATTTTACTACTATCGCATTTGAGCAAATACCTAGAGTCAATAACAAGGTTGCAAATGTTACAGAAATTATTGGGTCTCTCCTAGACATGCCTCATAATACTCAAAAGTGTGAGTTTCTTGTTGAATAATTTATTGGTGCCAGTATTTAATGTTGTTGAATCCAAATTTGTGTGTGAAATTGTTAGTCCTAATTCCCTTGGTACCATGACAATTACACTTACCTACAAAATGGTACCATACCACCTAAACTTGCCATGAAACTCAAGAAAACCTTTATACATTGATCACATCGCTTCACCATTCTTGGTGACAACCTTTACCGAAAGAGTCTTGATGGTACATTACCTAGATGTCTTAACTCAAAAGAGGAAATAACTTCCCTATGTGAGGTACACAAAGGTGTTTGTGAGTCACATTCTAGTGACCCTACCCTTGCTAAAACTCTACTAAGGATAGAATATTATTGGCCTACCATGGATCAAGAGGCACACCAGTTTGCTAAGAAGTGTGTACAATTTTACAAATATGGAGATCTTATTCACACTCCATCACAAGAGTTACAACCTATCACTACACCATGGCCCTTTTACAATGGGGACTCGACCTCATAGGCAAGATCTCTCCCACATCATCCAATGGTCATAAATTAATTATTATTGCTATTGAGTATTTTATGAATTTGATAGAAGCCATCCCCATCACCTACATTACCAAAAAAAAATAGCTAAGTTCATCCAAAACTTTATAATTTATCAGTATGATGTCCCCCCATGCCATCATCATAGATAATAGTACACCCTTCAAAAATCAATATGTCTAAAATATTTGCTCTTGATTTCATATTCAACATTACTTTTCCATGCCATATTACCCCCAAGGAAATATTCAAGCTGAAGTGTCTAACAAAATTATCTTAAAAATCATCAAAAAAAGTAGTTAATGTCATTGGTCGTGATTGGCACCTCCAACTTAATCCCACCTTATGGTCCTACCATACCAGTATCCAAATTCCTACTACTGCTACACAATATTCCCTAGTTTATGGAACTGAGACAATTTTTCCTATCGAGGTCGAACTTCCTTCTTTGAGAGTGTTGCTACAACATGTTATCAACAATGAAAAGTGTTGGCAAGAAAGAGCAACATTTCAGATTATGTTGAGAAAATCCTACCGCATCTTGCTATAAAGAGCTTGCAAACTTAAGATTGAAAATATACCATCTAGGGTAGGGGTAGGATACATGGCTCATATCCCATCCCATAGATATATGTATAGAAAAAGATATAAATAATAGAAAAAGAGAGATGTATGTAGAAGTATGTGTGTGAAAGTTTATGTAAGAAGCTTTGTGTATAAGAATATATGTAAGAAGAAGGGAAAGATGTACAAAGTATAGGGGAAGATATATGAATGTACTTCATTGACACAATTAATATAATGATACCAAACTTTTATATATATGATGTTATAAGAAATTTTGTGAATCTATAGTAGATTAGTTAATCCTCTATCTAAATCAAACCATTACTCCCTTTATATGACCGAGTCTGAGGTATAAAATACAAAACTCAAAAATTATATGGGGCTCAAAACTTTGGGTTTCCCTAGTTTTCTTGCTAACATCGATTATGATGTTGGGACCTTGGTTAGGTGATATAAAGGACAATAATACCCACAATTTTAATTTTAAATTAGACATAGATAAAGAAAGAAAAATAAGGAAGATATGAAAACATGTGGAACTATCCTCTTGGTGCTTACTCTATGAGAGGGGATTAGGCACCAAGGGGATGGAGAATGGAAAGGGGGATGGGTTTTGAAAGGGATCCTTGAAGAGATGTGATCAATAATAAAAGTTACCAAATAACTACCATGGGAACTAATAAAAGGGCTAATGTAATCCAAAATAAAACACACCCATGGTAAAAGGAGATAAGAAAAGCATAAGAGAGCTTAGAGAAAAAATTGAATTGGCAAGAAAAGTGAACATGACAATCCCATAAGGAGAAGAGAGAAGACAAAACTAGATCATCGAGAGAGAAGAAAGACACCACAAAAGAATGGAAATTGCACGGAGAAAATGAGGAGTGCACCAATTGGGCGCTTCCAAGGAAAAGAAAAAGAGAATAGAGAAGAATAATAGAAGACCCTAGAGAAATCAGAAATATGTTGGGAAAAAGCAAGAGAGATCATAACCAGTTTAAAGAGGAACATTTATGACTATGGAGAATCTAGAAGGTTGTTATTGGGACTATACAATAATATAGAATCACCACTCCCACCGCAACCATCTAAAATCCCTACAATCAGATCAAATCTATTGAATATAACCATTAACCTAGATGATCAATTCATTGAATTTCTAAAAACTCTAGAAAAGGATCTATCTATTCAAGCAGAATATTTAGAAAATATAGTCAATAAAAGTGTAAGGAAATTAAAGGAAGAAATAAAGAAAATTATAGAGATCATATTGAATTTGGGTAAGGATTTATGTTCACAAAAAAATAAAATGTCACTAATAAATAAGAAATTGAAATAGTATATTGAGGATTCACAACCCCCGACTAGGACCTATCCCCTAAGCCATATAAGAGTAGAAGAATTTTGAAAGAAGAGATACTACAAAGTAAAAAGACAAGAGAGAAAGAAGGAAAAGAAGTAGATTGGGAAGAGATACTTGGGAAAGAGTACTTTGACATAAATTTAGCAAGAGATAAGGGTAAAGAGTAGAAGCCCCATACTAGTAGAAACGTAAAGAGAGAAAAAGAGGAAAAGAATGGCCCATATATCCAAAAACTCAAAAAAAAAAATAGAATAGAATCATCAATCAAAATCCTAGTATTTGGAAGAGATACAATAGAGGCTACAAAACACATATTCCTATTAGAATATCTATGGGAAATAAAGGACAATCCAAATTTATTAGAATAAATGTATCTTCACTAAGAAAGGAAGTATTGGATTGGTACAAAAGACTTATTCAAAGCATGGGAAAAGTTGGAATGAAGTAAGAAAGACTTCTTGGAAAATTTGGATAGTTTAAATATCACTACAGAGTGTTAGAAAAATGAGGGACCTAGTGCAAGGAGAGGAAGAATCAATGAGGACCTACGATAAAATATTTAAGGAGGTCTCTCACAAATTGGAGGAACCTCTAGCAGAGCGACAAAAGATTGAATGGTTCATCTCTGGACTACAGAAAGATATACGAATAGCCTTAGATGGAAGAATATTTAATAGTTATACAAACTTAATCACAATGTCATACCACATAGAGGATCAAACATGACAAAGACCTCAAAAAGATGACATAAAGGAGAATCTTGAGAAATTGCAATTAGCGGTAGAGCAACCAACCATACAAAGGGGAATTTTGGCAAGAGGAGAAGCAAAGAAAGGTAAGCAGATTTGGTGCACATATTTTTCACGGGAAGTTCTCTCCACAATAATTTTTTTAAAGCCCAAGGAGAAAGAACTTTAGACAGCATTACATGTAGAATTAAAAATAGTATCGGCTAAAATAAATACATTATACTACGAAACTTTCCAAGAATGTGATAGTCACCTTACTGAGGATTTCCCTACAAACCAATTTCAAATTTGAATACAAAAAGTCATCCTAATCCAATATGCCCTATGAACTACAACTATGACACAAGCATTGATAGAAAAATGGCATATACTAAAATACTTATGGAAGGCCCTTTGTATGATGTAGGTTACAAATAACCACCTTGGAGAGATAATAGAAATACTTATGCATTACATAATAACCCACCATAATATTACATGGGAGATAATATGAAATCAAACTATAGAAGAGGAAGAGGACACGATAGAAACAACTATCAAAGAAGTGATGCTACATGCTATAAATGTGAAAAGATAGGTCATTATGCTATAGAATGTTGGACAGAAAAGAAAAGGAAATTCCCATTTTGTGGAGATGATTCTCAGGACATATTTAGATGTGATAAAGAAAAATAATATTATTAAAATACAACACACTCTAGAAGTAACGACTTACAAGACCATAAAGGAGCTAGAGTAATCAAAAGAATACCACCACATGGAGTTAAAATTTATCAAAGAATGGATCACTAGTCATCTGATACATCAAATGAATAATATTACACGAAAGAACAATAATTGAAAATTAGGAAAAAGAAGAAATTTGGAACTAGGAAAACTATGGTTACAGTACTAACTAGACAAGGAATTTATATCAAAAATAATAAACAAAGAGAAATTGAAGAAGCTAGAAAAAAATAAAACCCAAAAGAAGAAGAATATGATTACTTCTAGCCAAGAAAATAATAACATGATAAGAGTAGATAGAGCTAAACAAATAATTATACAACAAAAGGATGACATAGCCTACTTCTTTAGGGAAGAAGTAATGATGTTGAATAATTTGGCCTCTTTGGCCTAGTAAAAGGACCTCCTAGTCAAACTAAAATAGCTGGGAAAATATTGGAACAAATAGAAACAACAAAAATTCCATCAATTTACAAAAGACTCGAACTAGAATAATGGCCCTCTATTAATCAATGAACATCTTACTAATACTAAAGTCAAACATGTGATGGTAGATCTAGGTGAAAACCTGAACATTAATTTGGCAACAACTTGGGAGAGGTTGGGTAAACCCAAGATAATTAGAACACCAATAAACATCAGTTTGGTAGATGGCTCTAGCATGGAGACTTTAGGAAAATGGAAAAATATGGAAATAAACAATAAAGGACTTACAAAAATTATTGATTTCAAGGTCGTTGAGATGAAGGAACCATTTAACACTTTTAGATCATTGCTAAGACTGAGATGGTTTATCAATTCTAATGGGATAGTAGACTCAAGATAAGATAGTAGACTCAAGAAAGGAAGAGATATCTTTGGTGGATGACAATAAGATAGTTCATATTCCACTAGGAGAAAGGAAAGACAAAACTTATATAGAAGAATGAGAGTATGGCTAGTCTATTCCATTTCCCAAACCTCTGCTACTGCATTACAACATATAATATATGGATTTAGGATGGTATTTATGATACAAAGTCACTTAACCACTACATCCAAAAAATATCAATTAGCAAGGATAGAAAATACACATATCAATCACATCCAAAGAGGGATATCACATATTAAACTAACAAGGTTTTCCTGAGTAGGAGATGTAGAGTACTATATAGTGGAAATGGATAAAATATTCCAAAATGAATCAATAAGGATTTCCATCCTTCAGGACACCTTGGTATGTAATGTCACTTGTTGGTGGCATACACACAAGCATACTATTCCCACATGGCATGCCTTTTATATCTTAATCAAGGCATGATACCTATAAGAAGAAGGAGAATACAACCTAATACTCAAATATGGAGTAAATTCCCCAAAGGATCATATTCAAATTTTTGTTAGCACATGAAAAGGGAGTAGAGAATATAGCTACCACCTCTATATAAAACTATTTTATTGGACCCTCACACCGATAATACAAACTTGGTATATTAATTAGGAAAGAAGGGGGGAAACTAAGGACTAGGAGGAACTTCAACAAGATTTCATCCACATATTTTCCTTCTAGGATGAGAGTGAGAAAATATGTATTGCACTAGAAAAATCAAGCAAATAATATTCCAACCAATTTCAGAAAACACCAATCACAAACAACCAAGGAATCCACTACTTAAAAACTAATGGATCTAGAAGTTAATCAAATGGATGGAGAAATAGGCACAACTTATTAAAATAGATGCTAAAAAATACAAAAGGATGAAGAAATACCAAACCCAAAAATTGATATCATAGTGGAAGAAGATGAAAGGGAAATATGATTGAACAAGGATTCTAATTTTTTCCCCATTGAAAGCACAGTTTTATTGGGTCTTCCAAAGCACATCTATTTCCACTGAATGAAATCTTTGTTGTCCACCTTTTAAGCCAATTCTTGACTCATATATTATGTACTATATTGATATATTATAGTATACAATATATAAATAATGTAATATAAATTAATATATGTAATATTAATATATTATTATGATATTTATATTTTAGTGAAGAATTCAATTTGAGGGCCTAAACATAATTCTATTTTTCTAATGAACAATAATTATATATGCATATAGGGCATCTAATGTAGGGATGGTGGAATGTGGTAGCATGGACATGTCTATTCAATTGTTGAATAAAATCCAACTATCCTGATTAATTCTATCTTCCATGATTTGCATGATTTACATTGATTAGAAATTGCTAATATTCATGAATCTACACATTATTGAATGGAAGAGTGCTTTCTTTTAATCACATTTTTGTCTTCCATGTCATTTTTAAGCTAAGAGAAGAGAATATAGCCCCTGGGGTACAACCTAAGATGGAAAAAATTAGCGATTATTGGGAAGAACTAGTTGTGACATCAGTCATTGAATTACTACCAGAATATGAGGAACTATTCTCATGAACATTTATAGAAATGAAAGGCATAAAAGAGGAAGTGGGAGTAATGAAAATCCAGCTAAAGGAGGGAACCAAACCACACCAGAAAATACCTTACTGCCTCAACCCTAACATGAAGAAAATATTCAAAATAGAAATAAATAAAATGATAGTGGTATGGATTATTAAATTGGTCAAATATTTTGAATGGATTAGCCCTATGGTGGTGCAAAAAAATAAGACAAGGGAAATCTAGATATGTGTAGAGTTCAAGGAACTCAACAAGGCATGTATTCATGATCCCTTTCCTACTCCTTTCATAGAGGAAATACTTGAATCTATTGCAAGGAGATAAATCTATTCATTCACCAATGGGTTCTCTGGATACCACCAAGTTTGGATTAAGGAAGAAGATCGACCTAAAACAACATTCGCAATAGAATGGGGATTGTTCATTTATACTGTAATGCCCTTTGGATTGAAAAATGTACCAACAGTCTTTAGTAGAATTATTGTAAATACATTTAAGGATTTTATCCATGACTTCTCAGAAATGTATCTAAATTACTGTGTATGGTTTACTCAAGAACCACATTCAATAACTTTGAACCATGCTAGAAAAATGTATAAGTATGTAAATATCCCTAAATATTAAGAAATGTAATTCTATGGTATCCTTCGAGACATTACTAGGGAACATCATGATAAACAAGCGTAGGACAACTAAGAGGGGGAGTGAATCAGTTGTCACACAAATTCAACCTTAAAACTTTATCACTTATCAAATCTTCAATCACACTATTTTGTTATTAAATATAAGCATGAAACATAAATAACAGAAAGTAAATCAACACAATGAACACCATATTTTTATGTGGAAAACCCAATAAGGGAAAAACCACGGTGAGGGTTAACTCACAATATAAAGATTATAAACTAAATACAAAGGCTCATTGCCAAGGGCTCACTACCCAAAAGAGGACTCATTGTCCAAATACAAAGGCTCAATGCCTACAAAGGACTCATTGTCCAACAAAGAGGCTCACTGCCTACATATACAAAAGAGAACAAAAGATCCACCACTACAATTAAAGCACATTCACAAGATTATAGAAACCTTCAGTTCACTACCTTCAACAAACTGAAAAAACTGCTATCACACCTTACTCACACACACTTCTACTCTTATGATTTGTGGCATGTTTTCATCACTTTGCATCTCATTATCATACAATTCTTCACAACTCAACTTGCTTTTATACTATTCTCAACTTTAGAAACTTTCTCCAAGGTCGGCCACAATACATCATTTCATAAATTCAAATTAGGTTAGAAACTCTAAATTCCCATGGTGGAAAGGAATAAGAGTGGACCAATAAAACATATAACCAAGACCACAAATAATATTCTTGAATCTTCTACATGCTTTCTTAATTAAATTTTATTCCTTGAATAAAGTGTAAACACTAGGTCGGCCAAACCTAATGAAAGCACAAATAATCATTAATGTACACGCTTCCCAACCAGAAGATGACACGTGAATGCTACAACACACTTCCTTAAGTATGAGAATACATCTCAAAATCTTCCAGATACATCCGCAACAAGAACAACAGGCTTCAATCACTGAATTTCTTTCATCAGACAATTCAGACTGTGCAAGCACACACTGAAATACTGAAACATGATTTTTGGATCTCCAGACTTCAAACCTCTTCGCAAGAGCATAGAAAAGACCTTCACAAAGAATATTCCAGATCCGCAAGATCTGAAACGAAATAGAGAAAAATTGCAGAGCAACAATATTTCTCTCAGTCCATAGAATACCAACTCTGCCATAACAGTTCACATACTAGTGAACGTAACTTTCACATACCATCTCACTAGAAGCTGAAACTCAACATATATCACCACTAAATCACCTTTATCAAACCTTTAGGTCCGCACAAGCATAGGATCAACACAGGAGAAATGCAGAGCACATACCGAAGCACAATCTAAATACATTCCTTCTTCTAACTTCACTTCTTTATTAATTTTCTCAAAAGCACTTGGAATCTCATCAACACAACACATCTGCAGCTATATAAGATAGCTCCATGTACTCACAACATCTCAACAACATCTTAGCCATACATGTACTGTGTTGACATCAATGACAACACCACCAAACTAGCTCATACTTGCAACAATCTCCCCCTTTGTCATTGATGGCAATACATAACCCTTTCTCCCCCTTTGACATCAATGGAAAAGAACAACTACTCTGATTAACCCCCCTTAAGATTACACTCATACTGCAACAATGAAAACCTTTTCTACTCCCCCTACGAAGTAGACCCATCTATCAGTCCAGATAAATGAAGAATCTGTGAATTCACTGGACTAATGAACCTTCATGTACACCTAGTTAGGAGGGTCAATGACCCCCAACCTCTCCCTAAGATGCTCAAAATTATCCTTCGGAAGAGATTTAGTAAATATGTATGCAATTTTTTCCTTTATTGTCACATACTCCAATCTGACCTCATTCTCCAACACTTTCTCTCTCAGAAAATGATACTTGATAGATATGTGCTTCATTCTTGAATGCATAACTAGGTTCTTTGAAATGTTTATTGCACTTTTATTATCACAGAAAATAGAAATAGGCTCATCACATACCACACCAATGTATTTCAAATTTTGCTTCATCCACAGAACTTGTGTGTAGCAGGATGTTGCAGCAATATATTTTGCCTTTGCAGTGGATAAAGAAATTGAGTATTGCTTTTTAATTTTCCATGAAACTAGTCTTCTGCCAAGTAAGAAAGCACCACCACTGGTACTCTTCCGGTCATCTACACATCTAGCCCAATCAACATCTGTATAAGCACTCAAGGTGAAATCATTACTCTTAGGGTACCATAGTCCATAATCCAGTGTGCCTTTAATATATCTAAATATCCTTTTTACAGCTATAAGATGTGCTTCTCTATGATCTTCTTGAAATCTAGCAACTAAACACATTGCATGCATAATATCTAGTCTAGTAGCAATAAGATACAATAGTCCACCAATCATGGATCTGTATTTTCTCTAATCGGTCTTAGCAGATTCATCATCTTTGCTCAGTTTACATCCAATTACCATAGGAGTATAAGCCGGTTTAGAATTCTCCATCCCAAACTTTTTCAACAACTCTTTTACATACTTAGATTGTGAAATGAATATCCCTTTATTAGTTTTATTCACTTGTAGACCAAGGAAGAAATTCAATTCACCAATCATAGACATCTCAAATTCTTTCTGCATTTCTTCAGCAAACTTTTTACACATGCCTTCATTTCCACCAAAGATGATAGCATCAACATAAACAACTACACTCAGCATCTGATTACCTTGCACTTTGAAGTAGAGGTTGTTGTTCGCAGAACCTTTGTTGAATCCTTTCTTTGTCAGATATTTGTCCAGTCTTGCATACCAAGCTCTGGGAGCTTGCTTCAATCCATACAATGCTTTCTTCAATTTACAAACCATGTTCGGCTTGTTAGACAACTAAAACCCTTTAGGTTGCTCCATGCACACTTCTTCCTCCAACTCGCCATTCAGAAAAGCGGACTTAACATCCATCTGATATACCTTCAATTCCTTGTGTACAGAAAATGATGAAAACATTCTTATAGCTTCCATTCTAGCCACAGGGGAAAATGTTTCTTCAAAATCTATACCTTCAACTTGTGAATATCATTTGCATACCAGTCTTACCTTATTCCTTACTACTCCACTTTCATTCAGTTTGTTCCAGAACACCCATTTTGAGCCAATCACATTTTTTTTCACAGGTCTAGGGACTATTTCCCATGTTTGATTATTTTCTATCTGGTGCAATTCATCTTTCATAGCTCTCATCCAATTTTCATCTTCTCATGCTTCTTTTACAGAAACACAAATTTACCTCAATTGCAACTCTGCTTCTTGTCTTCACACCTTCACTCTTGTCTCCAATTATTTGATCTTTCGGATGATTCTTCTATACATATTTAGGAGACCTAGTAGTAGGTTTCAGCTCATTTTATTCTTCTTCTTCTTCCACTTGTTCTTCTTCTTTCTCTTCTTCTTCTTCCTTCTCCTTATTTTCTTCAGGTATATGTCCGCGGATAGGATCATCATGTTCAACTTCACTTATCTCAATAGGTCTACATATGTCTTCATCAACTTTCACATTAGCACTTTCAATGATCTTTCTCAATATTTTGTTAAAGCATCTATATGCCTTGCTAGTAGTAGAGTATCCAAGAAATATTCCTTCATCACATCTAGCATCAAACTTTCCAATATTTTCATCATCTCTTTTAATGTAGCATCTGCTTCCAAATACCTTAAAATATTTCACAATAGGAGTCTTACGAATCCATAACTCAAAAGGTGTCTTTGTGTTGTTGTGTCTGATCTAAACTCTATTAAGAACATAAACAGTAGTATGTATCGCTTCTCTCCAATATACATTTGATACATTAGATTCTTTCATCATAGTTCTAGCGGCTTCCTGAACTATCCTATTTTTCCTTTCAACTACTTTGTTTTGTTGTGGGGTTCTCAGAGTAGAAAACTGTCTTTTTATGCCATACTTCTCACACAACTCATTAAATTCACCAGAAGTGAATTCACCACCTCTATATGATCTTAAACACTTGATTTTCATATTTACTTCATTCTCCACTCTTGCTTTGAATACCTTAAACCTATCCAGGGCCTAATTCTTTTCTCTAAGAAAAGAAACACATGTCATTCGAGTGTAATCATCAATAAGCAACATGAAATATTTGTCACCATTCAGGCTTCCAATCTTAGTCAGACCACAAAGATCAGTATGTACTAACTCCAGCATTTCAGTAGTAGAATGTTCCTTTCCTTTAAAGCTACATCTTGTTTGCTTCCCCAATTGACAACTTCTACAGATAGTATTAGCAGGTCTTGTGATTCTAGGAAATCCTCAAACTATTTCCTTTTTACTGATCTTGACTAGGTTATCAAATTTCACATGTCCCATTCTTTAGTGCCATAACCAACTTTCACTGATCTGAGATACAATACGATGACCATCAACTCCTTTCAGTTGATAGATGTTTCCATGAGTTCTTCTAGTAGCAATCATATCTCCATTTCCATATCCTTTTTCTAATTTCACAGGTATTGTTTTGAAACACAAGTTTAAAGCCATTGCTACACATCTGGCCAACACTTAGAATGTTATGCCTCAAACCCTTCACATAATACACATCATCAGTACTATGCACTCCATCAAAACTAATTGAACCTTTTCCATAGATCTTAGCTCCTGAATCATCATCAAACATAACTAAACCACCGTCATACCTCTCGAGTTTAGTGAACTTACTCTTATCTCCAGTCATGTGATTTGAACATCCACTATCAATTACCCAGTAGTCTTCATCTTGTCTTGCATGAAAAGTGGTAACCAAAGTACCTTCCATCCTATTCTTCTTAACCTTCGGAGCCTTCTTGCTTACACATCTTCCAGAATTAGTGGATATAGATTTACTTTCCAAAGCTAAGAATAAGCATTCACTATCATCAACCTCATTTTCAGATTCATCATCAGAAATACCTGCCTCTTCCTTAACATAGTACAGCTTCTTACACTTTTTATCCTTCCTATCCTTATCCTTATAATCCTTGTTCTTTTTATGTGCAGCTCTATTTAGACATCTTGAAGCATAATGACCAATATTAACACAACTAAAGCATTTAAAGGGCAACATACCTTTATACTTTTTGGTACCTTTCTTCAACTTCCTGGTGAAGTTAGCTTCCAATTCATCAACACCATCGCTATTCGGTTCCTCCTCAATCTTCATTTCCTTAAATTTCATCTCTATCTTTTCTTCTATCTTGTCATCTTTCTGGAACTTTCTCAATTCAAATGCTTGTCAGGTACCGAACAAGTGTTCCAAGGTGTACTTAAGATCATACATTTCTTCAATCACCGAGATCTTATCACTGTAGTAGTCTGGTAGGGTGATTAGGATCTTCTCAACTATGTCTCCATCTGATAGTGTTCCTCCTTAATTTCTAACTTCATTTGCAGTTTGTTCAACCTTGTGAAAGAAACTTGAAAATTCTTCACCATCTTCCATCTTCAGGTTCACAAATCTACGCTTTTCCGCCAGTCTCTTTATCAATTTCACCTTTTCATTTCCTTCATACATGTCTTCCAACTTCTTCTAGACATCATATGCAATATCCAAAGAATTAACCTTAATTTGCTCATTTTTAGATAAACCACTGCAAATCGCATACTTTTCCTTCTCATTTTTTTCATAAGCAGAGATCTCATCTATAGAATTAACACCATCAAATGGAAGTGTATACTTATTCTCAACAGCCTTCCAGGTCTTGAAACCAAGAGAGAAAATATATCCTCTCATCTGTCCCTTCCAATCTTTGTAGTCAGTTCCATCAAACATAGGGATCGCCAATTTTTGTGCCATCGGATCTTGCTTAAGCAGTTAAGCTCTATAGCAAGGAACCACAAGCTCTAATACTAATTGATAAACATGCGTAGGACAACTGAGAGGGGGGTGAATCAGTTGTCACACAAATTAAACCTTAAAACTTCATCACTTATCATATCTTCAATCACACTATTTTGTTATTAAATATAAGCATGAAACATAAATAATGGAAAGTAAATCAACACAATGAACACCATATTTTTATGTGGAAAACCCAATAAGGGAAAAACCATGGTGAGGGTTAACTCACAATATAAAGATTATAAATTTAATACAAAGGCTCACTGCCAAGGGCTCACTACCCAAAAGAGGACTCACTATCCAAATACAAAGGCTCAATTCCTACAAAGGACTCACTATCCAATAGAGAGGCTCACTGCCTACATATACAAAAGAGAAAAAAAAATCCACCATACAATTAAAGCACATTCACATGATTATAGAAACCTTCAGTTCACTGCCTTCAACAAACTAAAAAACTGCTATCACACCTTACACACGCATTTGCTCTTATGATTTGTGGCATGCTTTCATCACTTTGCATCTCACTATCATACAATTCTTCACAACTCGACTTGCTTTTATACTATTCTCAACTTTAGAAACTTTCTCCAAGGTCGGCCACAATACATCGTTTCATAAATTCAAATTAGATCGGCAACTATAAATTCCTGTAGTGGAAAGGAATAAGAGTGGACCAATAAAACATATAAGCAAGACCATAAATAATATTCTTGAATCTTCTACACACTTAATTAAATTTTATTCCTCAAATGAAGTGTAAACACTAGGTCGGCCAAACCTAATGAAAGAACAAATAATCATTGTTGTACATGCTTCCCAACCAGAAAATGACATGTGAACGCCACAACACACTTCCTTAAGTATGAGAATACATCTCAAAACCTTCCAAATACATCCGCAACAAGAACAACAGGCTTCAATCACTGAATTTCTTTCATCAGACAATTCAAACTGTGCAGACACACACTGAAATATTGAAACATAATTTTTGGATCTCTAGACTTCAAACCTCTTTTCCAAAGCATAGAAAATACCTTCACAAAGCATATTCTAGATCCGCAAGATCCAAAATGAAACAAAGAAAAATTGCAGAGCAATAATATTTCTCTCAGTCCACAAAATACCAACTCTGCCAAAACAGTTCACATACTAGTGAACGTAACTTTCAAAAACCATCTCACCAAAAGCTAAAACTCAGCATATATCACCACTAAATCACCTTTATCAAACCTTCAAGTCTGTACAAGCATAGGATCAACACAAGAGAAATGTGGAGCACATACCGGAGCACAATCTAAATACATTCCTTCTTCTAACTTCACTTCTTTATTAATTTTCTCAAAAGCACTTGGAATCTCATCAACACAACACATCTGCAGCTATATAAGATAGCTCCATGTACTCACAACATCTCAGCAGCATCTCATCCATACATATATTGTGTTGACATCAATGACAACATCAATTACAACACCACCAAACTAGCTCATACTTGCAACACACCATATGTAAAGAGGTATTAATGATAGATCCAATGAAAATTTCCTTAATTTTGACATTAACCCCACCTAAAATAGCACCAGAAGTTAATACATTCCTAGGCTATATCGAATATCACAAAAAAATCAAGGGATATGCCACCTTAGCAACCCCTTTAGAAGAACTCAAAAAGAAAACTAATAAAGCAATCACATGGACTAAACAGTGTCATTAATCATTTGACACACTAAAAAAAAAAGTAGAAGAATATCCTATCCTTATATTTCTAAAATGATCAATTACCTTTTCACGTCCATGTCAATGCTTTTGAAATAGCAATAGGAGTAGTTTTGGCCCAACCACGTAGAAATAAAGATCACCCAGTTGCTTTTTCAAGCCGCAAACTTTCCCAGGCTAAGAAGAATTACATTACCACTAAACAAGAGGCCTTAGCCATGGTCTATGCATTACACAAATTCCACCACTATCTCCTATGTACACCATTCACATTTTACACTAACCATGAGCCTTTTGAAATTTCTACTAAACAAACTAGTAATACAAGAAATAATATGGAAATGGTTACTTTTATTTCAAGAATTTAATTTCAATATAATGGTAAAACCAAGAAAAAATAATCAAGGTCGAGACTACTTATCTAGAATTGATACAAGAAAAGAACCTAAGGAGGTTGAGGAAGAAGACTTACCAAGAGCCCATTTATTCTAGATAACTACAATACTAGAATAACCTCATGATGTCACCCAATTACTCTCTATAGGTCAACTTCCCATTGATATGAAAATACATGATAAATAAATGTTACTACAAAAATCCCTCCCTTTTACCTTAATCGAGGGATCACTATATAAAAAGGGGAGAGATGACATTCTCCAGAGACTAGTCTATAAACATGAATGAGAACAAATCTTAAGGGAAGCACACAAAGGCATTGCAAGGGAAAATAATTACAGAGACACTACTACCCAAAAAATACTACTATTTGGATTATGGTGGCCTTGTATATATAAGGATGCTAAGAACTATACACAAAACTATGATATTTACCAAAGAATAGGTGACCTATCACTCAAGATGAAATGTCTCTCCTACATGTATTAGCATAAGTCACATTTGAGAAATGGGCTATTGACTTCATAGGACCCTATAGACCCTCCAGTGAAACTATCCAAAGAAAGATTCATTATCATTAGTATAGATTACTTAACTAAATGAGTTGAAGTTGAACCAACCAAAGATTGAACTGCATATACCACAACCAAATTTCTCTACCATAACATAATTACCATATTTGGGTGTCTATTGAGCATAACCAACAATCAAGGAAACACTTTATCAATAAGATAATAAAGGAATTACTTACTAATTTCATGATCACCCATAATTGTAGCACACCATATCATACACAAGAAAATGGAGCAAGTGAAGCACAAAATAAGATTATAAGCACTACTCTAACCAAGATGTGTGATGCAAACAGGACCAGTTGGGACATTAAAAACATTACGGTACTTTGGGCATACCATACTACATACAAATGAGCCACCAAGCACACTATGTTTTATCTCTTGTATGGAATGGAGGCTATCCTACCCCCAAATTTCATGGTCCATAACCTTTTCACCATACTGGCTTTAAGACATTGATGAAGAATCCATCAAACACTGCCTAGAAGAACTAGATAAACTAGATGAAGTACGATAATTAGTGACAAACCATTTATGGATAGAAAATTCTAGATAGAAATCATGGCACGATCAAAATATCTAGTCTAAAAATTTCAAGATCGGTGATATGGTCTTACTCTATGATAGAAAATTCAAAAAGTAAGGAAAATTCAAAGCCATATGGCTAGGCTCTTATCAAATTCATCGCATTCTTGAATACAGGGCAATACAAATAAGTACATTAGATGGCACCATATTATAGTCCTTCATAAATGGAGCATGTCTTAAATACTATCATACTAGAGCAAAGTAGAGTAGACTTGAGGATAATTCAACATTTTGAAAGGGGGGATAATGTTGGTTGGAAAAAGAAATAGTTCAAACACCATCGAGCAAATCCTACCACATCTTGTTGCAAAGAGCTTGTTGACTATAAGATTGAAAATATTCCATCTAGGGTAAGGGCAGGATAGATGGGTCACGTCCCATCCCGTAGATATATGTACAGGAAAAGAGATAAATAAAAAAAGAAGAGGGATGTATGTAGAATTATGTTTGTGAAAGTATATGTAAGAAGCTTTGTGTATAAGAATATATGTAAGAAGAATGGAAATATGTGCAAAGTATAGGGGAAGATATATTATTGTAATCCATTGACATAATTAATATAATTATATCATGCTTCTCTATGTATGATGTTATCATGCATTTCATGAATTTATAATAGATTAGTTAATCCTATCTAAATCAAACCATTACTCCCTTTATATGACCAAGTCCAAGGTATAAACTACAACACTCATAAAGTACTTGGGGCTCAGAACTTTGGTTTGTTTTCCCCAGTCTTCTTGCTAACAAAGAGTATAGAGTATCTAGATTACATGAGCTAGAATTGCTAGATGAAAGACGTCTCAGTGCACTTAATCATCTACAAGCTTACTAAAATCATATTTTTCATAGTTATAACAAAAATATCAAGAATAAAAACTTCCAAGTAGGTGATCTAGTCCTTAAGGAGAATTAGAAGATCCAACTAGATCATGGCAACAAGGGAAAATTTGAACCAAATTGGTTGTACCATTTGTGGTCACAGTGAGCTATGGTTCAGGAGATTATCAACTAGGTATTCCTAAAGGTGATCCCTTATAAGAGCCCATCAATAGCAGTCACCTCAAGTGGTTCCACACTTAACTCGTTGAGGTATCCTAGTAAAGTCCAAAAAACAAAAAACAAAAGGAAAAAATATTAAAAATAAAAATTATCCTCTAGTGAAAATAAATTTGGTGGTAATTTGGATAATTACCTTGGTGAAAACCTAGCAAAAAAGTGCAACGTATAATGAGCACCATCTACCATCTATAAAAAATACTTTCCATTCCATCCAAATAAAATCAGCATTTCATATATCCACCTATCATATTTTTTCCTACATACCTAGCATGGCTTGGTAATTTACCAATATCAAGCATTACCCTTCTCACCTAGTAACATCCTAGGATCACTTCATCTATTCCATAATAAAATGTTCCTACATCTAATTTTGGGCATTTTCCTCAACCTAGTAGTTAGATTAGATCTTTGTTCATTACCTCAAACCGAAAATCCAAAAACATTCAAATAGTCAAAAATCTAAAAATATCCAAATATGTCAAAATTCAAAAACATCCAAATATTGAAAAATACAAAAACATTCAAATATAAAAAATTCTAAAAACGTCCAAATATTGAAAAATCCAAAATCCAAAAACATCCAAATAGTTTAAAATCAAAAAATATCCTCAAATATTCAAAACCAAAAAAAAATAGATGTTTTAAAAATCTAAAAATATTCAAATATTCCAAAAACGTTCAAAAACAACCTCAAATAGTTCAATAAAAGTTCAAAAACATTCAAAAATCCCAAAAACTTACCAAAAAAATCAACACAACTCACCCATCTATAATAAAATTATCACACATAATAAACCTATCATCACACTCATCATTGATGAAGTAAAAGTAAATATGGCAATCATCGAAACCTAGAACATTCATGAAAATTTTCAAGCATCGGTCATTGTCGAAACAAACCCACTACCTACATATCAATTGCCTAAAACATTTAATTCAACATCCAACATCACTACCTTAATGGATATATTGTTCCTAAAATAGGAACAATCACATATCAACAATTGCAATCTCTTTGGTAAGAGATATGATGGATTTTATATGTTTTAGTTGGTATGAGTTTTCCACAATCCATCGATTAGTTGTGCAAGCTTCTAGTTTAAACTGTGTATATTTTTAGCTCGACGTTTCGGATCACACCCAATGATCCATCATCAGGAAGAGGAGAAAATGAGAAATAGGATTGTAGATTAGGCCTAATAGGTTGGGGGAGATGAGATGAGAAGAATAAAAAAGAATTGAAATTAATAAACAAATAATGTAAAAACTAATTACAAACCAAACAAAAGACGTATATGATAATAAGCATGTGTGTCAGAAAGCATACTTATTAGTAATTAATTATATATAATAAAATAAAGAAATAAACCTACAAAACAAAATAACAAGTATAATAGAACATATTATCTTATTATCAAAAAAAAAGAAAATAAAAAGATTATTTAAAGAAGCAAATTAAAAGACAAAAGAAATTAACAAAGAAACCAAAGGGGTGATTATAACTAAAAAGTTACACGCATAAAATAACCTCTTTCTTTTGTCAATTTTATTTTATGTTGTAACTTTTTAGTTATAACCATCCCTTTGGTTTCTTTGTTAATTTATTTTCTTTCTTTTAATCTACTTCTTTTAATCTTTTTATTTTCTTCTTTTAGGATAATAAGGTAATATGCTCTATTATACTTTTTATTTTGTTTTGCAAGTTTATTTCTTAATTTTATTATATATAATTTATTACTAATAAGTATGTTTGTTGAAATACATGCTTATTATCATATATGTCTTTTAACATATTATGTCTTTTATTTTATTTGTAATTAGTTTTTACATTATTTGTTTATTAATTTCAATTCTTTTTTATTCCTCTCAACTCATCTCCCCAATCTTTATTAGATCTAATATGCAATCCTATTTCTCATTTTCTCCTCTTCTTGATGATGGATCACTGAGTGTGATCCAAAACATCAAGCTAAAAATATACACAGTTTAAACCAGAAGCTTTCACAACTAATTGATGTGTTTTGTTAGTCGGTTTTTTCATTTGATTTATCTTTTGTCTCATTCCATCACTTAATCAAAGCCACCTTGATCTTCAATATCTTGGTGTGTCTAGAGGAGCATGGAATGGTCCATGGTCATTTCTTTCATCTACTATGTTTATGGGGTATTCTTGTAATTAGTAAATTGCTTTGAGCTTCATTCTCTCACATGATAAAACAAGGTTTTCCATATGTCAAGTATGAACAAGAAAACTCTTATTTGTTTGCAGATTCAAATTCCATGCAATAGATACAACGCCACCCTGGTTCTTCATACCTTGGTGCATAGTGTCTACTTTTTATATCAAAATAAGGATTTCTCTCTACATTTTTTAACATTACCAAAAGAAAAACCAAGATCATCTTTCCCATCTTATTTTTTCCAATAAAATCTAAAATCATCCCAATAATTATAGCTTTCATTGATATTTGATTAACATTGTTTATCTATCCATCTATTTATCTACTCATCATTATCTAAAATCATTTCTTGTATCCTACTCATCATAATAATTATTCTATCCAACTTTCATGACATAATCAAAAACAAAATCAATTGCATCTTGTATGTACAAATCATTAGTACCATCATAACATCATACATCTTGCATCCATAACCATAGCGTCATTAGGACATAACATCATAAATCATAGCATCATCATATATATATCATAAAAATACAAAAAAAATCATAGCATCAAATAATGTCATCAATTAGTACAAGGATCAACATATTCATCCATAATATATCATCAAATCAAATAAAAATTATTAGATTCATACATAAAATAATATAGGGCATCCATCACATGTAAATAACATCATAATCGCATCAAAATCTCAACTCATCTAATATATACATCAAAAAATATATCATTATATAGTCCACATATAAATTTTTATATAAGGGCTACCAAGAGCCATGAATATACATATGCATATACATGTAGGCATATAAAAAATGTGTGTCTACATCAAAAAAAATTGTACATCATATCTACATGGAACTCTCTCTCTCCTCCTCCTAAACAGGAGAATGTGGATGGGGAGGAACACCCTATCAAATTTCCTAATGTGCCCCTAGACCTTGTTATGCTGACTACCATTGTTGCACTAGGTGGGATGAAACCAATGGCAGATGCCCCACTGATCCTCCATTAGATATGCCCACTGATCCCCCTGCTATGCTCCTAGATGAAATCCTAAGTGCACTCCTCCCAATTGAAACTATTACCTCGTAAAAAGTGTGGTAGTGTGTGGCCTCTTGTGTCAATCACCTCATATCATCCATGTATCTATCCATGTAGATTCCCACACCTACTCTTGAACCTCCACCCCACCCGTTGCCTTCAGCTGCTTGCAATGTGCCCCCTTTGTATCCTCAATAATCAATTGAGCTACATGTACCTCTTCCTACTGGCAAAGAATTTTTTTTACTCCTCTCTTAGTTGTCCTCTGATCCAGTTGTACTAAGAGGTTGTCCCTCTCCACCCAATACCCATCCCTCTCCTTTCAGGCTTGGTCCCACTCAAAAATTGCAACTTCAAGTCCCACGACCATGTCCCCATCATTACCACCCCTCTTCCCACCATCCCCTCCATTTATCGAGCATCTCTCACTTCCACCACCCTCCTCTATATATCACCTCCTCTACCTCCTACCTACCCCTGACCATGACCTCCACCACCTTCACTACTACCACTTGTTGTCTAACTCGACAAGCCCTAGTTAGCTTGGCCTCACATTGAGATCTCATCACTCCACCACCTGTATGGGTGAATCTCAAGGGACATTGTGATGCCCACCAAAATTCATAGTTAGGGGTAGTCCCCACATCATGAACCATTGTTGTCCATGCCCATTGAATGGGCACTATACTAACAAAATCTTCCACTTCCACCTAAGGGACTATAATGGCTCCTCACTCACCTATCTCTAACTGCATATGAGAAAACATCACCATCTCTTGAGGCACATCTTGTACCTCCCCAAACTATCTCTTAACTCTATCTAGAAGATATCTCCCAATTATGTGTGAAGTCCATCCAATAATCCATTAGGTTTATTGGTTGAATGATAGATGTATGATGTCATCATCCCAAGTCTCACAAAGAATCCATGGCCTCTAAATGAAATCATCCATATCATTGATGCATCTCCTCTAATAATCAAGGTCACATAAAGGGTGTTGTGCTAACATGACCTCATAACAATAGACATAGGGATGTCTTGCCTAACGATCAACATGCCCCAATGGATGAGTGATAATGATATGCTCCCATGCCCAAACATGTAACAATATCACTCTAACTGATAAACTAGTGGCATACCTATACACCATGATAGGTTGTCACTAGGTCCTAACACTTTTGTTAATAAAAACATTAATATATCGACCGAGTAGTGCCCAAAGTTTGTATACAATAGAATACATCTCAACTATCTCTCTCCCAGGTTTCCTAAATACCAAACAGTTGAATAAAACTCTAAGCTAGAGAGCCTCTAAACTTAGAAAGCAAGAAATCATCTATCTAGAAAGTTAGAGATAATTAAATTAGAAAGTAGAAAACTATGAATCTGAAAAGCATCACCACTAAGCTAGAAAGCATGGAAATGATTAATCTAAAGAATGTATAAATTGTTGAAGAAGTAAAACTTGTAAAGAAACTAGGAAAAATTTATCTAGTGCAAAAGATAACAATCCAAACAGTTGGCATAAAATGGTTTAACAATATGAAACAACTAAAGGAAGGTCCTCTGGAATTCTAGATACTGAATTCAAAGACTACGAACATAGCTACAACCTGCAAGATTGACATTGACAGCATGACACACACATGAAAATAAATTCCAATTTCAATTATTATCTACTAAAAGAAAGTATAGAATGAGAAATAAAATACTTATCTATCTATCTATAACCCTCGAGTGGCCAGCTCTCGAGTGTTTCTACAGCTATCTCAGATCACATGCACTGGTAATCTCCAAATTACTTCATTCAAAGGACTCCATTCACATTGCTCAGCAATTCAAAGAGTGGCAGGAAAACTCATTTTTATTCATATGGTAGTTTAACTTAGAAAGATATATTGGCATCATAACAATATTCTTCTATATTTATCATTTTCAGCAGTTACATATTTACATGAAAGCATTTAACAAAATCCTACTTTCTAGTTAATAAAGTCTTCAACAGATTGTCAACAACTAATGGACTTTAAATCCCATGACATGAAGTATTAAAGAGGCTCAGTATGAGCCATAAAGTTTTGGAACTGAAAATAACAAAAACTATGAAGGCTTGATCCATAACATATGCCCCTAAAATTATAGCGCCCACTCACTTGTCTTCAACAGTGTTGAAACCTACATTAATTCCCTTTTGACTGGAATGGTAATCGATGGTGGAAGTTGACATGTGGAATGCTCAAGAACTAAACCATTAAATCAACACAAATTAGCTTATTTCAACTAATTTCAAGAAATAAAGTTTGCACGCTTATTCATAAAAAGAGAGCAATTATTTATCCTAAAGGTAATTAATTGGAAAGGTAAATTGGGTTGAAAGGTATAAGTTTGAATATTGGGTCCATTATATTGATGAGGTTATTTTTACCTCATCATTTCCTCCCCTTCCTAAGCCCGATTAGGTCCTCCTACTCTTTGGTGTGTTCCCTATCCTTCATTCCCCTTATTAATCTCCTCATAATTGGCACTGAGATCATACAAGTCATCTACCTCTGGCTCCCTCAGGAATCCCTGATGAAAAGTGACTCTTTGTACCCATCTTGCAAAGTTGTCATCACTCTGGTCTAGATTGGTATATTCTGAAGGAGGTGGTGAAATAAGGAGAGGAGGTTTGTACCTCATACCAATCCAATTAACCTTCAATTCTTCAAGGATTTTGGCCAGGGCTACTGCTCTTCTATAGGACCATCTAATATTAAGGGGTGAAATTATTTCCTTTTTCTTGAGATACATAGGAAGAGGGGTATACCGCTCTTCACATGCATGCCAAGCTTTTCCTATCAATTTTGTCACTTGTTCCTGAAAGTGATCATAGCACAGCCAGAGATTATTATTGTACTTGCCTTGTACCTCCTTTCTAAGTCGAATGCCCAGAAATTGTGCCTTAAAAAAGAAAGGCTTTCTATGAGTATATCTCATTTGCAACCCCATAGTCCTTTCTGCATATACATATTCCCTTGATCTATCTTGCTAGTGAAGCTGATTTCTCATTGTAGATAGGAATGATCTCAATTGGACTTCTCCCACAAAGAAATTTGTATATTCTTCCAAGAGAAAATTATGAACAAAGAATTCACATAACAAATCTTGTTGTTTAGGGAGTGACTCAACAAATATGTTTACAAATTCCTTATCATCAGGATCATGTGGCTGATTTTGGCGAATTCTTTGTAACCTCCATCTAAAAAGTTGTTCATTAAGAAACATAGAGTACAGCCTAGATGGTCTTCTACAAGCTAATAATAGTTCACCAATTTCACAAGCATCTTGTTTACCTCTATATGCTTTATGGAATGACTCTTTTAACATTACCAATTCCCTTTTCGGCCTATTATTTTCAAACTCCACATCCCTTAGAAGATAGCAGTGCTCTATCCATTTCATAAATATTAGAGGGATACGTACCTGGAACCATTCTATAAAAATGGGTTCAGTTTGTGTTTCCTTTGATTCCATTATAGGTTTAGTGTCACTCTCTTGCAAATTTTGCTCTAATTCCACAATCTTACTTATAGAAGCATTCAATTCATTTTCATGTCTATTTCTTTCCTCTTCAAAAGCACTAAATAATTGCATAAAATTGTTTTTCAAATCTTGAATATTTTTCTCTTTCAGACAGTTCAACCTTGTGTTGTTTATCTTGTTGATTCCATTGCTGAATTTGGTACTATAGTTGTTCAATAAGTCTATCTTTTTCCTCCATTTGTACTGTCAATCTTGCAATTTCTTGGTCTCTTTTATTTACAATTGTAGCTTGTTCCTCCATTTCTTCTTTCTATTGGTTTATTTGTGATTCATCATTTTGTAGCCTGGTTTTTAATTCCTCAATTTCTACTTTTATTTTTTCTAATTCCTCTTCTCTCTGGCTGAAATCTAGATCCCCTATGTCCACAGAGAAGGATGAATGAGGAATTTCTATATCAACATGAGGCACATTTTCCCCCCCGGTGTCCATAGGGAAGGATGAGTGATGAATTCCTTCATCAATATGAGGTATATTTTCCTCCATTTCAGGCATACTTCTTGTTCTGTCAAGAAAAGGAGAAAGTCCCCCCATAAGTTCATCTTCAATCTACACAGAATGTGGCGATTGTGTTTTCTCCTCCTCCTACTATTTTGGTGATGGGGTTTTCTTGTCCTCTTCCTTAAAGGATTGATCACCCTGCTTTTCTATTTCATTTATTTCCTCACTACCATGTGGACTTTTGATTTCCACTACATTTGTTTGAGTCATGGTCTTCTTCCTTTTGGAAGTACTCCATTTATCCTGGGGTTCAATTTCATTGGACCCTAAAGACAACCTTTTACTTCTCTATAGAGGAGGAGTCATTTGAAAAGTAACTTTACTCCGTTTCTTCCTCTTGCAAGGAGGTTCTCCTTCAGCTTCAGAGTGCACAATTTCCACCTCCTTTGTCTATCTTGGGGTTTCTAGTTCCTCCGACAAAATTTCTAGTGCATCCCCACTAGGAGCTGTTGAGGTCTATTGGGATTCAGGAGCACCCAATGCCTCAGAGGAAATTTCTTCTAAAAACTATTATTTTTTCTTGGAGGATTCTCCCTCCTCGAGCGGCCTCTCAACTTCTACCTTTTCAAATTTTTGCAAGAACTTTTGCCACTTCTTTTCTGGCTTTTTACGAAAATGATATTTGCATATTAACTGTATGAGACCATGATGTTTGAGGGGCCCTATCCCAACTTTGTATTTTTCTATCATTGAGGTGATGGAATGACACATGAAGTTTGGTAGATTAACCCTAAGAGAAGGGTCCTCAATATCGTGATGCAAATGAATTAACAAGCGAAAAGGGGGTCCCACTACTGTAGTTATCTGTCCCTCATAGGTGAAATATTTGATTATTCAGGCCACAGTAGTCCTCCAAGGTTCTGGAAGAGACATTCTATGGAAACCTCTATTTTGTCCCCTGGTGCTTATTGTCATTACAGGTTGGAGCTCCCCTTCCCTATGGAATAGTACTACCAGTTTTTGATAGGTAACATTTGCATTTTCATTCAAATCAATTCCCCTATTTTCAAGACCAAAAAGATGAGCAATAGTTTTCGTACTTACCCGGAATCGCTTGCCATGCACCGAGGTTTGTGCATCTGCATAATTCTTGACAAATTCTTTTACGAGATGCTTTGTATACCCTTCAAACTGTTTCATGAATTCCAACCACCCGACTTTTTGGAATAGAGCCACAATATTTCCTAACACCAACAATTGAGCTGCAAAAGTTGGTTTGGACTTTTTCTTGGCTCCTCCCATTTTTCTTTGTTTCTTTCCTTGCCACTCTGCGAAATTCTGTGAAACTTTGTGATACTTTCCTTACTAAATTGCAAACGAAGAAGGAACTTTGTGTCAATATACCCAATGGAGGAGGAATTAATCACCTTTCTTGCCACCTTACTGAGTAATTATGACAATTTTTCATGGGGAATTATGCAACCATTGTCGTACTTTCAGCAATCATGCGATGGCACAAGTTTCAAAATTTCAAGAGGGAACGGTTCATGCCAATTAATTAACCTTTATTCAAAATAAGTACTAACTTTTAAATAAATAAATTTGCACCCACCTTACGTCTTGTCACTAGATCGAACGTCACTTACCTATGCTAACGTAATTGGATAGTCATATGATTTGGTGAGGGTAGTGACGGATAATAATGACATGGATAGGATAGTTGAAACGGCGGAAAAATTTATTATGAAAAAAAGGGGTATCATAATAAAAAAAATTATTATGGGAAGATTTATTATGGTATAGAGAAATGATTATTAGGGAGAAAATCTTGAGTCAGTAGAAAATCAAGTGATGGGAATGCACAGAACTTAAGGAAAATCAAAATACTAGAAAGGAAAAATCTTACAAAAATTTGAGGCATTGCCGAAAAATGCAGTCGGAGTAGAGGAAAAGAAAGTTTCAGAACATCATGGAGAGATGTCATTGAAACGCAGCAACCAAAATTTCTGGAGCATTGCCGAAAGATGCAGCTATAGTAGCAACCAAAATTTTTGGAGCATCATCAAAAGATGCAGCCGAAGTAGCAACCAAAATTTCTAGAGCATCGTCGAAAGATGCAGCCGGAGCAGCAACCAAAATTTTTGGAGCATTGTCAAAAGATGCAGTCAGAGAAGCAACCAAAATTTATGGAGCATCGTCGAAAGATGCAGCCGGAGTAGCAACCAAAGTTTCTGGAGTAACCAGGTAGAATTTTGGAGCATCACTGGAAGATTTCGTCGAAAGGAGGAAACAACAAAATTTTGGAGCATCGTTGGAAGATGCCTCCAGAAAGAAGAAGGATGTGTCATTTTGGCCTTCTGGAGGATCATGCGTCGCCGAAAGTCCATTATACAGTTCTTGCATAGCAACCATGTAACAAAGATCATGGCAGCCGATCCAGAGAATGCAGATTGCCAAGCTTATGGAAGATTGTAATTGGTGACCATTAAGTCAATGCAGGCATTTCTCATTTGTTTCAGCTAGACTGCCCACAAAGTTCAGGTATCATCAAGCAGCTAGACTGAACCATGCTTCAGAAATTTCATATGGTCCAAGCCAGTGTGCTCTGATCCCTTATCCTTGTATCTAGTTCAGTATAGGATATGTTCGCCAGACCTTAATTTGTTAAGATTGATGCCATAGTTGAAAGATTTGGGCTCGTTTAAGACTCCATGGACTATAAATTAAATGGGTAAGAGGCTCAAAACTAACTTATAGCCCTAAGCCCAGCTCCAAATTCCTAGCCCAACTGAAACCTGCTAAATGACTTCTTAGTGACTTACCTGAAATGAGGGTGAAACTTTGGAAATGATCTGTGATTTAACATAAACTCCTAAAATTTTGTTGTCTTTTTGTTGTAGGGCTTACTTGCACTTTTAGTAGTAGTCGGACCAAAATGTACTATTTTCCTTGCGAAGGAGGGTCTATTGGGCCGATAAAATCCAATCCCCATTTTTCAAATGGTTCAAGGACTACCTGAGGCTATAGGGGTATTTCATTAGATGTAGTTGGTCTACCTATCCAGCACATCATCGAACGTATTTGTTAATGTCCTTATGCATTGAAGGCCAATAGTATCCTGCTCCCAAAATTTTGTGAGTTGTCCTTTTAGCAAAATAATGCCCTCCTGAAGGGTCATCATGACAGGATCTAAGGATACTATAGGTCTCATTTTCCCTAACACACCATCATAAAACCATATTGGGTCCACATCAAAACAAGATCCCATTAATCCATTTGAAAGGGGCACTTTCTCTAACGAGGCGTTTCTTTTGTTTTGATTAAAAGTGAGGTGGTACTTCTATAGTGGTCAAATAATTTGCAATATCGGAAAACCAAGGGGTTTTAGTAGAGATGGCGAATAGATTTTCATCTGGAAACTCATCTTGCACCAGAGCACAGTCGCCATCATGTTTAATCTGGGATAAAAAAATCTGCGACTACATTGGACTTCCCTAGTTTGTCAACAATTGTTACATTGAATTCCTGGAGAAGAAGTAACCACCTAATTATCCTTGCATTTACCACAGGTTTGTTCATGAGGTACTTAATGGCTAAGTGATATGTATGCACTTTGACTTTATATCCTGTGACATAATGTCAAAATTTCTTGATTTCATTAACTATAGCCAAGAATTCTTTCTATGTTGTGGTATAATTCTTTTTCTGTTGACGTCAAATTATTGTTGATGAAATATATGTCATATTTTCCCCCATTCTCATCTTCTTGTCTTAGAACCACTCCAATGGCGTCATCAAATGCCTCAGCATAAATATGGAATGGAAGGCTCCAATTAGGCCCTTGAAAGACAAGAGCAGAGATGAGTTTCTCCTTGATAATTTCAAATGACGACTGACACTTAGGCATCCAGATGAAGTATACATTCTTTTGAAGGACAGAAAACATAGGGGTTGCGATTTTGCTGAAGTTTTCTATGAATCTTCGGTAGTATCCAGCATGCCCTAAGAATTTTTTGACATCAATCTGGTTTTTTGAAATCTCGAGTTGCTATATTACTTCAATTTTCTTAGGATCAACCTTAATCCCTTCGGTTGAAATATGATGTCCCAACACTATTCCTTGTTCCACTATGATCAGACATTTCTCGTGGCTTAGGGACAAACAATGATCTTCACATTGCTTTAACACCTTATCTATATCCTGGAGGGCTTCATCAAAAATTGAACCATATACAATGAAATCATCCATATAAACTTCCACACACACTTTTTCCAACTCAGCAAATATATCCAGGATGGCTCTTTGAAATGTTCTAGGAGCATTACATAGCCCAAAGGGGAGAACCCGATATGCAAATTTCCCCCAAGGGCAGGTGAAGGTTGTCTTATCCTAGTCTTATGCTACTATTTGTATCTAGTTGTATCCACTAAATCCGTCCAAAAATAATAAAAAAATATTTGCTTCCAGCCAAGTTATCCAGCACTTGGTCCACGAATGGCAAGGGGAAATAATCTTTTTGTGTTGCTTTGTTAAGCTCCCTATAGTCTACACACACTCTCCACTTCCCGTTCTTCTTTGGAACCACAACCAAAGGTGACACCCACTTTTTGTCAAAAATAGGGTAGATAAACCCTACTTGTAGGAGTTTCTCAACCTCGGTTTTAACAATGTCTTTCAAAGCAGGATTGAGTCTCTGTTGTGGTTGGCGAACAGGTCGAACATCCTCATTATAGATATGATGAGTACACACACTGGGATGTATTCCCCTCATATCTGTATAGTCCCAAGTGAATGCTTTAGATCAATTCACTAAGGTGTCAAACAATCTGTGTTCCTCTGTCTTAGTTAGCCAACTGTTAATGTTCAAAGTTATTCATAGCAGCAACATAATGGTTTTAACTCCTGGATGGTTGGATGTGACAGTGTACATGGGCCTTATCATGGTGTTGAGAGGAAAATTGTGAGGTACAGTTTTATGAAGTTAAGCAACATCTGCAAAGAAATGTTGAGTTTTGAAACTAAGTTCATCAAAGGACAAGGTAATCCTATGAAACTGGCATCATCAAATTCTACTTGGTCTATGTTGATTGGGTGTCTTATAATTTCTTCTACGTCTGTCATTTCCTCACTGCTCAAATCCATAGTAAGACTTTCCACATCATTTTCCAATTCATCCTCTAATTCTTCACCATGTTTTTTGATGACTACCATGGCCAGTGAAGCTAAATTTTCCTATTCGTTGGGACTTTTTGGTTCATCAACCCATACTTTATTGTGTTCGGCAGGCTTGGCAAGAAGATACAAAAACAAATGTTTTCTATGAGATCCATTTGAGATGGCCATTCCTCCCTCTCTGTAGTCAATTTTGGATGCAATGGTAGCCAACCATGGTCATCCCACAATTATTGGATAATTGTCTTTAGGTGTAAGGGATTCAATTATCTGAAAATCTACTAGGTATTCCCATCCATCCACCTTAACAAGAACATTTTCAATGATGCCCTTAGGAATAGCTATGGATTGATTTTCCATTTGCAAGACTATAGTTGTGGGGCATAAATTAGTAAATCCCAAATTTTCCATCACATCAATAGTCATCACATTAATGGCTACTCCAAGGTCCACCAAAGCATTAGGTATTGCTACCTCATTAACTGTTATTGTTATAAGTGGACTACCTAGATCATCATATTTTGAAGCAATGGTCATCCCAGCCAACAATTCAGCTAGGTACCCATTGGTGTGGATGGTGTTGATTCATTTTGGTTTTCTCCCTAGGGTTTTCATACACAACTGTTTAATCAGCTGGTTTAACTCAGGAATCTCCTTAATGGCTTGTAGCAAAGGGACTTCAATCTGCAATTTCTTGATTTCTTGTATCAATGCAGTTTTAGTGGGTGAGGTCGCTTCCAGAGCATCTTTCACAGGAATTAGTTTCAAACGCTCCAGAAAAAGTGATTTTATTTTTTCTTTAGGCGCGGGATCCTTTGGAAGTTCAATTGGAGACTGACCCCCCTCCTCCTGAGGTAGGTCAGAAGCTTTAGCTGAAGATGGTGGGTTGGCCTTATGTTGCGTAGTGTCTAGGATTTTTTTTACGAATGTGGGCGTTATTGTGGTTTTCTTAGTAGACTTCTTAACAAGTTCATCTAGGATTTCTTCAATAGTCGGTTGCGAAAGTGTCTTTCCAGACCTCAATTGCATATTTTCACAGTGTATGGCATTAATTCCAGTGATATTGTCTTGTTCAGCGGAATATACCAGAGTATTTGGGCAATTTTTCTTTGGGTTCAGAACTAGTTGTGCCAGAAGTGGTGGTTGGTTAACTTGTTCATTTTGTTGATTATTCTAGGGAGGTGGTAGAAGATTCTTTTTTTGAGTAGACATCCTCCTGGGGCCAGTATAAAATTGATGTTGAGATTGATTCCATTGAGGAATGGTATTTTGAGGGTACCACTATTGTTGAGGTTGGTTAGGCCACTGATGGTTACCCCAAGATTGATTTTCCCATTTAGGTGGTCCCCAAGGATAGGTTACCCAATTAGGTGGGTACTAGATGTGGTGCATGTGGCCAAGGTGTTTCCCATTGATTATTGTTCCAATTGGGTTGGGGTCTCCAGTTAGGGTTTGAGTTCTAGCCATAGGAAAAATTTCCTCCGGTTCTTTGATTTACAACGTTAACTTCTTTCTCAACAGGGGTTCTTTTCTTGGAATTCTTGATGGCATTCAAAATCTCACACTGATCGATGGGGTGATTTTTGTCACACACTTGACAAACGTCAATCTTGTCAACTTTTTCCAAGGGGAATTCCCTTAGAAAATTTTTGTTTCGGAACCTAGGGCAATAAATAGACAAAGTTCTAGGATTTCATGTTTTAGCCTGTATGTCATCTAAGGTCGTGTTTAACTAAACTAGGATGTCGGTCTTGAAGTTGGCTAGCTCTTCACGAAGTTTTCTTATGTCATTGGAACATTTAAAGAGAGTGGACTTCTAGATACCTCCTCGAGTTCAAGAGAAATTCTGACACAGTTCCATAATATTGTCTGGTCCCAGTTGGGATACGTCTCATTTCCCCATTAAATCCAAGCTCCTCCTAGCATCGTCATCAAGACCTTTAAGGAATAGGGTCTTCAGAATATGAAACTTATGACTTCTCCACCATAGCGTTTAGATAAGAAGATAAACCTATCTATGTAATCCTCTAAACTTTCATCCTCATTTTTCCTTATCTTGAATAGTTCTTCTTTCCTATTGCTGACCCTGTAGTAACTTTGGTACTTCTCCAAAAAGGAAAACTCCATTTCATCCCAAGAGGTTATCAACTAAGAAGCTAATCCCATAAACCAACGCATGGCTAAGTCTTTCAGAGTGAAAGGGAAAAGCTTGAGTTTTTTATTGTCATTCTTGTAATCATATGTCTAACACAAGACTTTAAACTCAAATATAAATTCATCAAGGTCCCCAGTAGACAAACCCCGAAAGGTTGGAAAGAAGGTCGGTGAGATATTTTTCATTGTCGTATCGTCGTCTACATCAATAGCATTAGGATAAGTGAATGTGTGTGGTAGTGGAGGGTTATTTTTATTGTTGTTGGCATCATTTCTATGGTCACCCATGATGTTGAAGAGAATATAACTCTTGTCCAAAGTTCGCTCAGTTGGGAAAGGTTCTGAAGTTTGCAAAGGAATATACTCCTCTACAACTATATGTTCTCTTTTTGGGGTATGTGGGAAGGTCTCACGTTGACCCTGTTTGGTCAATTCCTCAGTAAGTTCTTGATCTGAGTTTCCTTCCTCCCTACTTGTTGTTGGTATGTCAATTGGGGGGTTTTTGGTATAAATCTTCCATGGGGGCCTCATTTCCTAACCATGCAGAAAAGAAGTCAAAGGACTATTTCTATCCCTAAAAGAGGTATTCAAGATATCTCCTACTAACACTAGAAAAAGAGTTCCTCGGCAATGGTGCCAAAAAGTGATAGGTTGTTGTCAGGTCCTAACACTTTAGTTAATAAACACATTAATATATCAACCGGGTAGTGTCCAAAGGTTGTATGCAATAGAAGACATCTCAACTATCTCTCTCTCAGGTTTCCTAAATACCAAATAGTTGAATAAAACTCTAAACTAGAGAGCCTCTAAACTTAGAAAGTAGGAAATCATATATCTAGAAAGTTGGAAATAATTAAATTAGAAAGTAGAAAACTATAAATCTGAAAAAGCATCACCACTAAGCTAGAAAGCATGGAAATGATTAATCTAAAGAATGTATAAATTACTAGAGAAGTAAAACTTGTAAAGAAACTAGGAAACATTTATCTAGTGCAAAAGATAACAATCCAAACAACTAGTATAAAATAGTTTAACAATCTAAAACAACTGAAGGAAGGTGCTCCACAATTCCAGATACTGAATTCAAAGACTACGGACTTAGCTACAACCTGTAGGATTGACACTGACAGCATGACACACACATGAAAATAAATTCCAATTTCAATTATTATTTACTAAAAGAAAGGATAGAATGAGAAATAAAATACTTATCTATCTATAACCCTCGAGTGGCCAGCTCTCGGGTGTTTCTACAGCTATCTTAGATCACATGCATTGGTAATCTCCAAATTACTTCATTCAAAGGACTCCATTCACATTGCTCAATAATTCAAAGAGTGGCGAGAAAACTCATTTTTCTTCATATGGTAGTTTAACTTAGAAAGAAATATTGGTAGCATAACGATATTCTTCTATATTCATCGTTTTCAACAATTACATATTTATATGAAAGTGGTTAACAAAATCCTACTTTCCAGTTAATAAAGTCTTCAACATATTGTCAACAACTAATGGAATTTAAAGCCCATGACATGAAGTATTAAAGAGGCTCGGTACGAGCCATAAAGTTTTAGAACTAAAAATAACATAAACTATGAAGACTCGGTCCATAACATATGCTCCTGAAATTTCGGTGCCCACTCACTTGTCTTCAATGATGTTGAAACCTACACTAATTCCCTTTTGACTAGAATGGTAACTAGTGGTGGAAGTTTACCTATGGAATGCTCAAGAACTAAACCATTAAATCAGCACAAGTTAGCTTATTTCAACTAATTTCAAGAAATAAAGTTTGCACGCTTATTCATAAAAAGAGAGCAATTATTTATCCTAAAGGTAATTAATTGGCAGGGTAAATTGGGCTGAAAGGCATAAGTTTGAATATTGAGTCCATTATATTGATGAGGTTAATTTTACCTCATCACACCACATGGTTCATGTCATGAAACATGTGGTCCAATACACACAACCCCCAAGCATAGATAACTTTATTAGTAAGTATCCTCTCTAGGACGTGGCCCCATCCAACTAAAAAACCACACTTTCAATGATCAAGTACAATAAATTAATAAATCAAACCTCCTAGTACCAAGGGGATATCATCATATCTCCCTAATCCTTGCCTTAATTCCATCTTGTCATCCTCAATGTCAAGACCATCATCATGGAATACTCATCATAGAGCCTCCTCGCATGTGTTAGTATCACATACAACTCGAGCACCTGCAATAGGGATCTTCAAGATCCTCCACATGTCCACAAGGGTGATGGTAGCCTCCCAAGTCAAAAATATGAATGAGGAACTCTCACTATGCCACCTCTCTATGACAATGGTCATGAATGTCTTGTGTGCTCTAATATATGGCATGAATGTAATGTAAAACAACCCTACTACACCCAGGAACTTAACATCTAGCTCACTAAGGTGGCCAATCCTCTACAAAATGGTAGGACAATGCTCCCTCAACATAATAGGATCTAGAGCAACTTATAAACATAGCGCACACAATGTCAATTTATAAAAAAATCAAAAAAGACAAAAATTTGTAACTCTTTATTTCAAATGCAAACTAACAAATTTTTTGCTAGTCATATGTGAACAAAAGATCTAATGTATCAAACTAAATAATCATTTGAAAACATTTTTCAAAACTGTTGCTTCATCAAAATCAAATCTAAGCCTTTTTTCAAAGGCGTCATGACACTCAAATCATTTACAAACCTAAAATAAAAATCGTTGCACTTTATCAAATGTGACCCAACACCTTCAAATGTCTCACTCTACATCAAGTTTCAAAGGCATCATTCCTTCTTCGATACATTTGATCAACTCCCTAGACCTAACATTTATTACACTCAAATTGATGACTAAAGATGAAAGGTCTAGATACATACTACCTGAGGTACTTCAATTGGTCATTGGAACTTTCACACTCAATATATGTGGTGAATAACATGATGTGTTGGCTCCTCCAACTGATTATATGATTGTCTCCATATATAAGATACTTCTAATGTTCAAGACTTTTAGGTCAATGGCCAACTTAACACAGAATTAAACAAATTCTCTCCTCTTTAGGCTCTACAAAACCAAGGTGGGTTTCCCTTCTAGTCATCATCTTAAGATACTGAAATATATAAAATGATGTAACAATATATAATAATTTCATACAATTAAGTGAGGATTATACAAATATAGCTTATTATCCTTTAAATCCTCAAAGACTTTCTAATATAAGTGTCAAAACAAAAACAAACAAATTATAGAATGTAAGCTTTGCTTTCAATTTTGGATTTGTTCCTTCTAGGGTTGAACAAGAACTAACCTAGAATGGTGCCTTATCCATACAAAGAGTTAATGAAATAATAATTTTTTGATAACAATAGCCTAAACATAAATTCAATGGTACTTAAGATATTACTGTCCTACAATAATATGACCACTCATTTGTCACACTGTTGTTCTTCTTACAAATCCTTAATATAACAACAATATTCTCAATATTTAATTCAAAGCATATTTAATCTATTACTTGAGTACGAGCCATCATTTAAACATCTATTACAACAAATATGCAACAAAAATCTTCACAATCCTTGATTTGTATTGATTGAAAGAGTATTGAATTATATTAAAGGAGACAACAACAATATGGCATATATTCAATTGAGCCATATATTAAGTTGTACATTTTTATATTTATAATATCATAATTTCTCTAATCTAGACTTCAAAGACTACCAAAAAGACCAACCTACCCATCCAAAATTATTAAAACTAAATACAAACCCTTTTCAAAGAAACAAGAGTCCTATATATAGAAAAGTGAGCATGTAGGCTCCCAAATGCAATCACATTCAACTCATGTGACATTTTACATCTACATTGCACTTTTCACTTTTACATTTATTTATAATTGAATCTAAGCCTGTTACAAGATATCATTCCAAATTATCACCTATAGAAGTAGTTGGAACTAAATAGAAGATGTCCTTAGAACCATTGGAAACTTCTTGAAGAAGATGTTGATTGTGCCAAAAAAGACAAAAAGGACAAAAACTACTTAATTGCCTAAGGGACAACTAGATATTTCAAAATATTGTGCCATCAGTTGAGTTGGATACTACATTAGGAATTTTATGATAGAATAGAGATAAAAATGTACATTATAATTTTTTATATTTCTCTCCCATTCCAAAAAATTTCTTTTAGATTTCCATTGGAATGTAAGCAACTTTGAAACCCTACCCATATGTTCAAGATACTTTGCATCTAACACTACCCTTGTTTCTCTACAAAAAGCATCTAGACCTATTTCTGAGGCAAATAAAAGTAGCAAGGATGTGAAGTATTGCACTAAATCCTGCCTTCCATTGCTCTAATGAATTTAACACTCCATTTTCATCTAATATGTTGGGCATGACCTTCATCTTAATGCATTCAAATGATTTGAACTCGGTCTTTATTTTTTTCTCCAGCTTCAACATATATGCTTGCACTTCCCCTAACAATTATTTCATTTCCCAAGCTAGGACAATGCCAACTGGCATATTTTGCACCCTTATACATTCCTTGTAAACTTGAAGTCTTAGGCACCCATTTATCCATTAATTGCTTGAGATCCTCTTGACCCTTCATGACTCTAGTATGGGCATCCTTGATATGAGAATAAGCCATATATGAATCTTCTAATTTTCCAAGGATTTTAGATAATTTGTAGCCAATTATGTCATCCACCATGTCACTTATTTTCTTCTTCTTTTCCTCCCAGGCACCCTTCAATTACTCTTCCAATTTCTTTATTTTTAAATCCATGGCTTGCTTTTCATGCATTATAATTCTTGAGAAACTTGGGGTAGAGGTAACTGTTACATATTTTTCACCTCAACTCAAATAGAGGAGCTGGCTAATTGTTTTCAACAATAAGTGGAATTGCAGATTGTTTTTAAATGTTGTTTCACATTATTTTGTGCATTTGAGTAATAGTTATGCATTTTTGAAGTTATGAGTTTGCAGAGTGCCATTCAGAAGTTGCAGATTTAAATGAAAGACATAATTGAGTACATAAGCAAAATAGCATTTCAGATGCTTTTATTCATTTCGAAAAGAACTCATATTTTTACAAGGCTTCATTTGATTTCACAATCAGAATAATATTACAATATTGCATGAGATGCATTTTTCTTTTCAACTGAAAAGCAAAAATTGAAATCAAGGATCCACACAAGCCGTGGATATAACTATAACTGTTCCAATACATTTCTAACAGCACAATGCACTACTGAAGATGTGAAAGGAGGACATATAAGCAACAACATAGTCAGCATTGCCTATTATCGACGCTTGATGTTGAATGGTGCACCTCGCCGTCTCGAGCTCCATCGACTTGTAAGAGGGAAAGAGGGGTGTCAGTGGCTCCAACTATGACATTACTCATATGATGCACCTACAATAGTACAGTATACTATGAGCAATGCATTGAAACAATCAGAAGAAAATCAAATGCAGTATGAAGAAGTGAACTGAAGGAGAAGTATCAACTTCATAATCAACATGTTCTATTTTTTATGCTAACACTGTTTGTTTCCTTGTGCAGGTATAGGTTAATTCATGGAGCTGAACATTATTCGAAGACCAAGCATGTGGAGTAAAACGGGCTCCCACAAGTGTAGAGCCCGGCATGCTGCCCTATGCATTAAATGGGCTGATTTTGAAAGATATTTCATCATATACATCAAACAAAATGAAATACAACTGAAAGGGTAAAACAGAGTTATCCATCAAGTAACAAAACCAACTGTGCATTCATAACGATCAGCATTTCTTTTTGAAGGCTACAGGTGAACAGTGAGTTTAGTTCACTTAAGGAATTTAACTAAGTACATTTGCATCAGAAATTGCTGAATTACTTCATTTTTTGTGTTGATTATAATCATATGTCATGTGAGTTTCAATTCATTACTTCTCTTTTGGATAGTGAACAGGCATACATATGCCTTAATGTTTTGTTCTAATTTTCATCATCAAAGAGGACAGTTTCTGTGAGCAGTTTGTGCGGTGAAATATAAAAATGCATGAAGAGTACCATGTTGCTCATGAGAACAAATACAGACAGTGCACCTGAGTGTTGGAAAAATTTCTAGTTCTGAGTTGACTGGTGAAGAAATATTGCATTATCAATGGTAATAATAAAGTGATCTTTTCAGAAAAGTAACAGAGGAGCAAGTATTCTCTTTCCAAAATGATTCTGAGTTACTAGTTATACATTTGAACCAGAGTTTAAAAGTGGTTCATACTGATGCAATGTTTCAATTCAAAAGCAAAATGGAAAAAACTTCTACAAAATTCAAGTGTAGGAAGTGGAAGCTACTGTGTTAGAATTAAGGAAAGAGCAAACAGTTTGTTCCCAGAAGAAGGTTTTGAGGTGTCAGTGGTGCCTAAGAACTGAAGACTAGGTATATCCTAGTATGATTCGATGTTAAGGGAGTAGTTGGATACAATAACAAGTGTCAGTGATACAATACTCAAATATGGAGTACCAGTTATTAGGAGATATAGCAAAAGCAGTGAACTCATTTTGATTGTGATGGTGTCTCAAACGGGATCATGTGTCAATGATTACACAAGGACAGCGATCAAATGTGATTTTTTTTCATTTTGTTTTCTATGAATTACAAGTGTCAAGTAAGATGTCACTTGTAATTGGTCAAGCCATGAATTAAATATAACAAATATGAAGGGTGTTGATCATTTTCAGATTACTCAGTCAAAGTCTTAACAGAACAGTGAGGTAAGGTTGTTGTCATGAGCACAGAATGCAGTAAGAGACCATAATGGGATGTTCAAATTCGAGCTTAATACACATATGAAGTTTTGAATGCAAAATAGGTCTTTCAGATTTTTAGTACCTGGAGAGTACTCTCAGAAAGTGAATATTGGATTTTCATTTTAAAGGTTAGTCTATAGTTCTATGCCCATAATAGTTCTGTAATTGAGCTCAAGTATTATTACTATCAAGAGGGTTACATAAATACAAAATGTCACTAGTTATTTGAATCAAGATCTGCAAGCAAGTACACAATTTATCACTATTTCAAGCAAGTATGAGAGATCGAATTCTATCAGAAATTAAAGACATGCTTTTGCTTTGGAAAATTTCAAAAAAAAACCATGATATTGTTTTGCTTCAAAAGTGTGGGGTATTCACTGTTTGTTCTAGCTCAAGCCATATGGGTGGAACGATAACAGTACTTTGTAGTCTCAAATGTTTCTAGAACACAGAGAATGCATTTTCTTCAGAAATTTTGAATACCCACATGAGGGTTTGCTCTCAAAGAGTACAGGAGTTTGATAATTTATGATACCCACATGGGTTTTTCATGAAAACAGCAGTATAACTACAAATATGAAGAGTTATGTGTTAAATCGAGCTCAGGAAAGAGGAAAATAGACTTCTCTTTCAAAAAATTTAAAATACCCACATGGAATTTGGAGAAAATGGCAAGAATATACAATAAATGCGAGCTCTCAGATGTTAGTCGAAAGACAGAAGGATTATTGAAATCTTTTTAATACCCATATGCAGAAATGTTACCAAATTGACATAATGAAGAATTTATGTTTTGGGTCGAGCTAAAATTTAAAAAAAAATTGCTTTCTACAGTGCTCTTTTGGCACGGCCTGTACATGGCCAGAGGAATCATGAAATAAAGAGAGCTTTTAGAGTTTCTACATAGCAAGGAAAATCACCAGTTTAAATTTCTGATAGAGTCAAGAGTCGCAGCCATAGCTTCCTCTTTAGTTTCCAAATGCAGGGGTTCGAGTTCTCAAGTAATGACCGAGCTCTTACAGAAGAATAGAGCGCTACAATGATAGCAGTGAGCACGAGAAGCACACAGAATATTCAGAAGTGATGACATTAGAGTGTGTAAGCCACGACTTTGAGGCCGAAATGAGCAGAATACAAAGCCATAAAGTCCAAGAACACAAGCTTACCTCTGCACAGTGAAGGAGAATCATAACACGAGTCTAAGCTTTCATGGAGTGGACAATAGAGATCAAGCTTGAACTCATGGTAGCATGAGAAAATCAAGAATAGAAGATCAGAAACAAACTTATGCAGACCACGCCCTTAGGGCTTTTTGATACTCGAGATAATGAAGTGGAAAAGTTATTTCGCCATAAAAAGGACTTACCCACTGGAGATTCGGTCAACTGGAGAGCAGAGGAGGATTTTTATGCACACGGGCTCGAATCCAACACCATCATAGCGGCATTGTTCATGCAGACAGAAGTTCTTTCTTTCCAAAGTCACAGGTGCGAAATGGTGATAATTAGGGTTTGACCCTATTTTGATCAAATCCCTAATTCGAGCATGATGAAGTTTCCAAGAATTTCCATTCAAAATGCACGTGGTGAATTCTAATGGAGGCCGAAAGTCATAATATTTCCTTTATGATTTATCAAAACCTAAGTCTAAGTTTAATATTCATGATTAATGGAGGCCAAAATTATATGCTAGGGTGATGTCTTAAGTATTTAAGACTTATGGTTTTGCCTTAGGGTATTATTTTAAATGAAGAGCAATTAGGGTGAATGGTGAATATCTTATGTTTAGGGTCAATTTAACTTTTAGGGTTTTATCTTTTAATTGATTTTAAAGAAATCAATTGGAGTTGTGATGAGGAGATAATGATGACATTGGTATATTTTTATGATTTTTTGGGAAAAAATCAATTATTGTAATGGAGAAATAAGCAGTTTTATTTTTGCAAAAGATTTCCAATCTTTGAGTTGCAAAAATAGACAAAATTGAAAAAATCTGCATCTTGTAAAGCAAAAGCATAAAAGCGATGTTTTATAAATTGCTTTATATTTTCTTGCTATTTTTAGCAGATCTTTGACTCTTTTTTTTCTTCTTGGTCGAATTCCAGATTTATCTTGGAGAGATAAGGTGTTTTTTGAACTTTTAAAGCAGGATTTGCCTATTTTTAGGGGGCTTGACAGTGTAATCATAAAAGCTTTGTGCTTTTTTCTGCTTTAAAGCAGTTTTTGAGTTTGTTTGAGGCCTTTTTTCCTTGAGCTTTTTCTGAGCTCGGATTAGGGTTTCCTTGAGAGTTCTTTGGATAGATTTAGTATTTAAACTCTCCATTCTCATCAAATCAAATCATTTTCTTGCCCTTACTCATTTTGGGGAGCTTGTAAACCTTTTGATACTCAGTTTTGGACAAATTGACACTCTTCTAGTTTTAATAGAGTAGCAGATTTCTCCTTCTTATTTTCTGTCTCGAATTTTGTAATGGCAATCTAATATACTTGTGTTTTCAAATTGGAATCCTTTTATGTCTTGTTGTTATAGGTTGTGTTTCAGAATTTCATGTTTCAAGTTGCATGTTGTGTTTTTTTTCCAGATCTTCATGCAAATTATTGATGGGATATGTGCCAATGAGATTGTGAGGATTACTGCAATAGAGAAGTTGTTGAGTGGTTAGGTCTGAATCCTTATAAGTTTGGTGAATCATCTTTTAGAAATAGGTTTTTATGTTCAGTTATTCTTCATCCCTTTCCTCAGAAGCTGTTTTAGAATAGAATTCATCATTCGGAGAACCAGCTCACTCTGGAGATTCCTCTTTCGCGTAGATCACCCACATCTAAAAGAGGTTTCCATGTTTCAGTAGTTTGCTGAATATTGCATTCAGCAAGGTGCAAAACTATTGATAACAGTAACTACCAATGCATTTTTTGATGGTGATGATGATGGTTTTGGTTCTTGGATCTTCAATTTATTATATTTTGTAGTGAGTCTGAGATGATTTTCCAACAATTTTTCATAGTCTTTATGTAGTTTATTGGTAGTTACTTCATTGAACATGCTTGTATGAACAACCAGAGGCTGCTTGAGGAGTTGTAATTTCTAATAATATTTTAACATTAAGCTCCTTGTTATCTCTTGTAAAAAATATGTGGCTTATTTATATTTGGGGATAATTCCCAAATTGCTAAGAATTCTCGCTTTAGATTGAAACCAGATACAAAGTATGCTTTTTTAGCCTACTCATCAAAAGAGAAGACCTCTTCATTTTTCCTCCTTATAATATCCATGGCTATAGTTGATATAATATCCCACTCAAGCAATATAATTAACCCACTTTCCCTTACCAATTTCCTCCCTTGATTTGGTGTGATATTATTAACATCAAAGTTAATTTCCTTAAATACCTATTGGGTGATATCCTCATATTGTGTGGGTGGACCTCTCCCTTAGCCTTATTTAGTTTCTCCTAAAAATATTCTCTTCTAATCCTCAACACAAATTCCTTGAACTCCTTGGAATTAAAAAAATCATCATCAAAGATGAATTATGTGCAAGCTAGGGCTCTTATATCATCAACCTCATCCATGCCACCTCCAACATTCATGCCCATTTTTCTTTTTGGAATACTTGAAACATTTACCCTTGGTGGTGAGGGTCTTGCTTGGTTCACTTCTTCCTCTTAAAAACATTCTCCCCAATCACTTTTGTCTCCTCAACTTCATCAACACCCAAAGGATAATCAACCAAAGATGGTTGATTCAACTTTCTTTTCTTCTAAGGTTGCTCTTAGGAGGTAGAAATTATAAGTGTATACTCTTGATGAGAGGCTTCAACCATTATGAGTTATATTTATTTCCACACATGAGCATATATTGAAGGGTCAGTAGGTGTTTGGTATGTTGGCCTTTCCTCAACTATAGGGGACTTTCCAACCAATGTGCCAACAATGTCCAACATCTTTCGTATTCTTGCAATGGGGTCTCTTATTTCTACAAATTCCTTGAGGTAATTAGAAATCTTATTTGACCTTTGTTCTTCCCCTATTATGATGGAAACCCACTTTATTCTTATCTCAGTCACTTCCTTCTCAATTAGATAATTTATAATTACATCCTCTTCAAAGATCACCTAATGGAGGAATGCAAATCTTTGTATGCTCAACCTTACCTGATTTATAAATCCTTTGGGGTCAAAGGTTCTAAAAACTTCATGAGCCATCCTATAAGTTTGAAGCATATGGTATATCAATTCCAAGCCCTCTCTAGTTATAATTTCATAAAACAATATGGTAAAAGGGAATAAATATCCTTTCTTCTATCCCTTCAGGTGGCTCTTTCCTGCTTCATTCAACTGACATATAATTTCTAAGTATGTTAGTCTCATATGAACATAATTTGGCAAGATGTGTGGACCCAAAGAGCATCCATATACCTTGATTGTAGTTTTTTTGAGTGGATATACCAATATCCCTAGTTATTTTGTACACCCAATTCAAGAACTATTTCTTTTGGCCTTGGGAAATTCAAATTTTCCTTGCGCAGTCTCTCTTCTTATCCACCCATAAACCTTAGAACTCTTATAATGAAATAGTCTTCAACAACCACGTAATTGGAATTCTCATAGTGCATGTTCCAAATATATTTCCAACATTGGACAAGAAGAGGCTTTCCATTTTCATTAGCCATCCTAACATGCATGAATTTATTCCACTTCATCTTTCCCTCATATAAGAACATGTGGCACAATAAAGAGTACCACCTTAAATTCACCATCTTGTTATTAGCCTTGATCTCCAACAGTTATTTTTGGATTTTTTTTGTAATGTATGAATAAAAAGAAAACTCATTGTTTACCAAGAGGTTCTAAATATCTTCTACCATGTACATCTATAGACACCTAAATTTGACCATTTAAATCTAGTCAAATTTATCCTTATTTCATCCATTCCATCTTCCTATCTGCATTAATTAAATAAGGTTATTATTATTTAATTAATATTTGTCTTCCTAAGGTTTTCTAAGGTATTTGATTATTTAATTAAATACTTTATTACCTTACCCTTCTCTAAATTAAATAAATATTTTTAATTCTCTCCTCCCATTTTCTCTCACCTAGTCACATCCTCCATAACCCATCACTAATCCTAGTTAACTTGCATAATCTTTGATTAATGATGTGCACACTCCTAATCCATGATTCGAAGGTGTCAAATCCTCCATAGTATGCAAGTGGATTCCTAATACTCATTAGCTACCTAATCACCTACCTAATTGTATACTTGCATAATCTAAAATCCTTGATTAAACCTAACCTAATCCTAATACCATTTTTGGAATATCCCCAAGTCAACCCTCATTTATGGATTTCTCCTTTTGGAGAAGTTGTCCCATACCTCCCATGGAATTTTTAATTCCATTTTATTTACCTAACACTCCTCATGGATTTTTAATTCTATTTTATAATCCATATGTCCTTTCAAGGAATTTTAAATTCCAACCCTCATCCCCATGAGGATTATAAAGGGAATTTTAAATTTCATCTTGTCACATCCTTCCCATGATTTGGGAGGATGAGACAAGCAACCCCTTTTGACCAGTCCCAAGGGTGCTTCCAAGTACCCTCCACCTCATCCTCTCATCCTCCCATGTGATGACACATGTCATCACCTCAAGAGTTAAGATGCCTCAATGCATCTCAACTCTTGATCTCTCCCTAGCTCTAATCCTCACTGTCCATTCATTTCCCTTCTCCTAAATGACTAACACTTAGTCAATTTTCACATTTGTTCACTTCATGCATTCAAGCTCTCACTCTCATAATACCATCTTGCAACCATATCTAAATCTCATCATTTTGTGACCAAATTGATAAAATGCAAGGGGTTATGCTATCAAAATTCAATCATGAGCACACATAGCTTCAAATCCACAGAGCAATCGCATCAGCAAGCTTAACTTGGACTCCATTTTCGTGGGTTTTAGTGGAGGTTTGAGTTTCATTTTGCCCTTATCTAAGTGTTTGCTTGATTTTTATATTTTTCTTGGTTTGTGGCATTTCCTTGCATTTTTAATAGGTTAAAAATCACTACACATATTTTTGGCACACTCGGTGGGACCTACGTCATGGTTCTTCTAACCTATTCTTTTTTTTTTCTTTTTTTTTGCTTTTATAGGTTTTAGCTTCAAATACGAATCCACTACACGAGTGGATATGCCTATTGTGGGGGTGGTTTTGACACCTTTAGGGGAAAATGCACATCATCTCTAACCCCCTCTAGCACCAAAAATATTTAGAGGTGAACGTGCTCTTTGACAAGTGGATTTGATTTCTTCAAGGGCAGATACAACTTCCACATAGGGGGATCAACACATTGACCAACTAAAAACCTACAGAGGCAAACTTGCTTCTTGACGAGAGGACATGATATTTGTAGAGGAAAATATAAATCTCGATAGGCAGACATGCAAGCACCTTGAACCAACACCTTTAGAGGTGATTTTGCATCCTTCATAAGTGATTGTGCTTCTACAGGGGTGGTTTTGCTCTATGCATAGATGGACCTGTTGGTAATAGTCTACATACAATTTAATCTCAAATTTTAATCTATTACTAATTTTCACTAATCTTCTAACTCATTTTTTGGTTCATGTGGTTCATATTAATCATTTGCATCTTTTTTTTTCAAAGACCAACAATTTTAAACTACTAATCTTTTTTCTACAGGACAATCGTTTGAAGACTTGTGAGTATTTTTCATACTATCTAAGCACACTTGGTTTTCTAAAGGGAGTAAATTAACTTATTTTTCATGTTTGAGATTGATTCATTGGTGTTTTCTCTCCCATTGTGCTATGTGTGAGCCTAAGGATCATAAATTGTGAATTAATCTAAGTCCATTTGTGATTCCACCCAAGAGTGCTAGCCTATGCATATGCTCTCCTCTTGCACTATGTGCGAGCCTGGGGATCAGAAATTCCTAGCATATCCTTCCCTTTAGGAGGCCTACTTGGGTATTTCATAACCCCCAATGGATTGACCTCAACCATGTGAACTGGTAGGGTATAGAAAGGGGGGGAAAGAAAGTTATACCCCAATCTAGTTGTGTTGAGTTTAGAAAAGCACTGATACTCGAGTGATTCTGGGTTAGGCATGCAGGGTTGGTCTGAACAGCTTAATTTATGTTCTCAACCCATGCTTGTGATGGACTATTTTTCATGAACATGACTCACACACTCTCCTAGTGTTTTGAGGATGCACTAGAGAGCTTGTATTAGCCTAGCATAGGACCTTTTGACCATTTTCTATCATAGTATAAGGTATAGTATCATGACTGAAGCTACTCACCATGTATCCCCTTGAGTAGAGGTAGGAACTCTTCAAGGAAGGTCTCAAGACCTTCAAAGAAAGGGAGAAGGTGAGCCCGTTGTCACTTTGGACCTGTGACACTAGATCTAGGTTTATGTTGCTCTATGTGTCTTGTGCATACCAATGATTTTCTTTTGTCCATCCCAATCTGTGTCTATCTAATTTTTTTGTCATCCTTTTCCATAGGGTCATTTCCCTATCCTTAGGTAGATCCTCTTTACTTAGAGGTGACTTCGTTGTGTCCTTGGGTGACTGCACTTGTTCAGAGGTGGTTGCATTTCCCTATCTAGTCAATCTAGTCGGTTATCCTTCATCGGTGGATCTACCTGTCTCAGAGGTAGCTTCATTGTGTCCTTGGGTGGTTGCACTTGTTTAGATTCAGTTACAATTTCACTATATAGTCCATTAATTCATTCATCCTTCTTGGGTGGATATGCTTTCTTTTGAGGAAGATATGCTCTTCCCATAGGTGATTTCGCTTTGTCAATAGGTAGACAAATCCATCGTTGTCCAATCCATCCATCCTTCATAGGTGGACCTAGTCCTTCAAAGGTGGATCTACTCTGTCCATAGGTAGCTTCACTATCTTCATAGGTGGATACACTATCCATATCATTCTCCCTTTATAGGAGAATATGTTTCTTCATAGGTAGTTGCACTTTTCTCAGAGGCAGATCTATACAGGAAATTACACTTTGTTGATAGGCAAATCTCTTTTGTTCATAGTCAAATCTATTTCCCATACAAAAATTTGAGACTGAATCCTTTTGACTAGTGATAATCTATCATGTTTTGAGTTTGGTTCTATGATCAAAAAAAAAATATCACCTATATCATCCATTTCCATCCAATAATATTTTCCAAAATTCATCAAATCACCTTCCAAATCACACAAGGACATCCCTAAATGTATATAATCATCATCCCCATCATTGAACATCCTAATCTAGCCTCCTAAACATCAATTTAAGAACTTTTGTATCCAAATCAATCAATCAAATCAAATCTGCATCATCATCTTTACAATTACTTAGGGACTTCATCCATCCTAAGTTAGTAATCATCTTTAGCCAAATCAACTTACCTCAAGCGAGAGGTTATTTCATGTTGTAATCATATTGAATGCTTGAGAACGTTGTCTATCTCAAGTACTATCCCATCATCATCATCATCATTTAGTCTTCTTGAGAATGTAAGGCTACCTCAAGTAGAAATCGACCCCCATTTCCATCAAATCATGTTCTCAAACCTAATTGGATTTCTACATCAATCAATCATCTAATTGATCATCCTATCATCAATCCAATCTATCATTTAATTGATCAATCAATAAACTATCCAATCAATCACTTAATTGATCATCTAACCATCATTGTTTAGTCTTTTCCTTGGACTTCCTATCACTTTCATCCTCTTATCTAATCATCTCTTCATCTTTCATGCCCGTTTCCACTAGATCGCAAGCTAAGAAACTCATCAAACAGCAACAACAATAGTCCCAATAACCATCCCATCCTATTAATCCACCTACTCACGAAGGATCCCAAAAAACCAGTATGTCGAGTCATCCAACAGATCCAAATTATCCTCATGGTTGAGTGTCTCTTGAGGAGGGGGGAATGGTATCACAACCTAAGATTACTCTAGAGGAACATTTTAGTAATCCAGTCAATGTGGAAATGATTGATTGTCTCATCAGTGAACATTTAGAACAAATCCTTGTCGATTTACCTGTGTAAGGTACCAAACCTCCTCCTAGGTTTGATATATCACAATACTTGGGTACAAATGGGCCTTCGGCTCCTCAGCCTCCCCAAGTTTCTCAAGCTCCCTAGGCTCCTCCTAAGAATTCTTGGCATCAACTTGAATTTGGAAATGAGGTGTCTATTCAAGTCCCACCTTCTCCTCTATGCAGTATTGTAATCTAAGTTGGAGTGGACTCTAGTCATGTTCAGGGACCTACTACCAGACTACCTCCATAATATCAAAATGTTGTTTCCCAAAGTACCCAAAATCAAACTCCACTGACATCCACCCCATCCTCATCTTAGGTTTTTCCTCCTCCAAATCAAACTTTGTAATTCAATACTAGTCATCATTCCCTTCCACCACCTCCTAATCCACCATTGCACTATCATCAATAACCCCCATCACAATCTAAAGGTAATCCATCATCTCAATATTATCCACAACCACCACACTCATATTCCAATCCATTGCCTCATTATTTCTCACTTTGATACCATTAGCCTCGCACATCATCATTCTTTGTGGATATTTATATGCAAGATTCCTATCATCAACTACCTCCTGCTATTGTGTATCAACAACATACTTCACCTGATCCCACCTACTAATACTATTTACATCAACAATCACAACACCAATCATACACCAATCCACAACAATCATAATCCAACCCACTTCAACATCAATCTCATCCTCAATAGCCACCACATCAACCACAACACCAAACTTACAATTACCAATCCAATCCACCATATTACCAACCTCCTCCATCATATGGATGTGTTCCACAAGCTCCCTCACAATATCAACCTAATCCATCATCATATTATTAGTCTCCTCCATCACAACAACAGACCTACCCCAATCAATACCAAAAATTCACTAATCTACTTCGATCCTCACAACAATCTTCATATATCCAACCACCATCAACATATCTTAATTCGCCACTTGATCCATCTCATCCTTTTCCACCTACATACAATTAATATGCTCCCCCATCTCAATCCAATATGACAGATTATTCCTCTTCTATGCCTTTGAACAAAGAGTGGGAAGATATGAAAGTCGCTCTTAAGGACTTACAAGCAGGAACTTCCACAAAGAAATCCTTTAAGTTTGAAAAAATCTGTCATTATCCATTTGATCCATCAATTTCCACAACTCCTTTCCCTAAACACTTTGATATTCCAAAATTTGATAAGTACAATGGAAAGGGTGACCCACGTGATCACCTTCAAGATTTTTACATGCATTGTCAAGAGCTACTTTACAATGATAACTATCTACTTTGTGTGCTCCCTCATAGTCTCAATGGACAAGTGTTAGAGTGGTTCTTCAACCTCCCTCGGGGGTTTATCTCAACATTTGTCGATTTATCAGAGAATTTTATGGCTCACTTCTCTTACAATATTGAGTAGGAAGTGGATACAATGGACTTGATGCAAAACAAACATCTCGGTTAAACATTTGCTAATTATCTACAAAGGTGGTGTGCTCAAGCGAGTTGTCTCTCATGACATCTCCCTGAAAAGAAAGTAGTGAATATATTTTTTAAGAATCTTCATCCTGAAATGGCTTATCAATTGCATTTTCATTATGCATCTACCTTTTTCGAGGTTGATGAGCCTAGTTTTTGGTCAAATTTTGGGTAGAATCTATAGTCCATTTGTTGGCAATGTCATGAACTTTAGTAGTTAAGTGTCAATATTTGCATAATGTTTCCCTCAAACCATTGGCATTGGGTTTAACCCTATCTCTGTGAAGTTTTAATGACATTGGCATATTATGTGGATTATCTATAGTGATTTTGTGTATGGTTGATGAATGTTCTTTAAGGTGATTATAGATGTGCAATTATTATGCGTACTGACATTGTTATGTAGGACACAATTTGTGGATGCTAAGTTGAGAAAGGGAACCGTCAGATGACCATGCAGGGGAATCATTCAAAGAAGTCAACTGAAGGATGACGGTAGTGGATTCCCCATGACAGTCAATTGTAATTGCCTTGTATTTATGGCATTGAGCAATCGCAGGCATTATTGCAGCGCTGAGTCCATGTTTTGGGCATGCACGTATGACTAGATTCCCTGTAGATGTAACTGCTCTGCCACTCTTTTCCTTGCTTTCCCTAAATGGAATCCTCTCAGTTAGTGGGAGTTGATCTCCTTGTTTAGCTAGTAGTATAAATAGGGATTTGAATCTTCTTCTTGGGGGTTCTTAGTTCTTGATTTTTGTTGTTAGATGATATTGAGGATGTATTAAGCATTCTCCACTTTTCAATACAACCATGTTGCTACTCTATTTATACATTTTTCAATGAATGAGATGATAGTCTAAGTTTAAGTATTTGAGTTTGTATTAGTCTTAGTGGATACTCATCCATGGGGGGGAACTTGGTGAGTAATCCATTCTTTAGAGTAATCAGTTTAGTTATTATTTCTTGTTTTGTATTTAGTTAGAAATCTGCAATCGACTATTCCTACAGCCACTAGAATTCCATTATGTGTCTATTCTTGTAGCCAAAGCAAACAAAGTAGTTCTTGTTTGTTTCCCAGATCTTTTATTCCTATTATGCATTTCAGTTCAGCATAGTTGTTGGTTGATGTTCAGCATTTTCTTTATTTCCTTTTCAAGAAATTTACTTCCAGTATTGCGTGTTTCTTAGTTGTAGATTAGAAATGGCTACTTAAGAGTTCCTAGTGCACATACAATGTTGGCCCATTTCAAGTTCACGTCCCTGGGTTGACAATTTAAATGCACCTTCATGATGATTAAAGTAACTATTCAGGTTAGATGTCCAATCTTTGAATCATGGTTGTAAAGGATGAGTTATCAGATCATTATAGGAGGCCAACATTTTTGGCATCGTTGTTAGGGATGGTGTCAAGCTAGGAAGTCCTTTGGAATCGTTGATAGTTTCTTTGCCATAGCACTTCTCTTGAAGTTGTTCTTAGAATACCACCTTGCTTAGACAAGTAATAATCTGCTATTATTTTTCTCATTCTTTGTGTGAGTTAGTTGATGATAAGTTGATACCATATGCATAGAAGAATGATCCTGATCCATTTCAATTAGTTGACCTTCCAAATCTACCCAGAAACAAAGAAGAAAGAGGAACCATTTCCCTTTGCTGACACATATCCTGATCTAACTAGGTTCTGAAGCCTCCACTGAAGATCAAAACCAGATTGATAACCCCTTTTCCATGGGAATCCATCAAGAAGACATGGGTGATACCCTCTTGTTTGAGTTTGACATACTTTGTGAGAGTTATGACTGTACCACTGATGCTCCTAGGCTTGAGCTATTTCCTACCAATTTAAAATAAGTTGCACTTAGATGGTTTATGAGTCTAGGCAGAGATACCATGGAGACTTGGGAGGACATGAAGACAAAGTTCCTTGGAAAATACAAGGAATATTGCAGGGGCAATGATACGAGAGGAGGTGATGTCTTTAAGATGCAGCAGAAGGAAGATGAGAGCTTGGAAGATTACATTTCAAGGTTTTTGTTTTGCTTGCAGAAATCTCCACACCATACACTCAATGAAGAATCACAAAAGTTTCTTTTCTTAAGAGGAATCAATGAGATTTGTACTTATGCTTTGGACTTGATGGCAAGAGGAGATATCACTCAAGTTCCTTGGGAAGATATCAAGAAAATATGTCAGAACTATTCCAAAGCAGCTTCAAAGAAAGAGAGAACTCACCAATCTTCTAAGGGTAAGTCATCTACTAGTAGAGTTTCCAGGATGGAGATTACTAATTTGTTGGCAGACTTCAAGCAGTATATTACAAACAATCTAGCTACTCAGCTGGATACACTTCAGGCCAAAGACAAACATGAGGAGGCAGAGGCAACGTTGATAGAATATTGCCCTCATTGCAAACAAAAGAAGAAGAAGGACTGCAGATGCAAGATGGTAGCTAACATTGACAGCAAGATTCCACCTGAGTTCAAACCAATTCAGACTGAGGAATATCAAGTCTACTTTGTTGCACAAAGGAAGCCCTGGGTTCCAAGATAAGGTATGCTACCAGATCCACTATCTTTTTCTGGACCAAACTAGACTGCCAGTTGCATGCAGCCATCTTCTCAATCCCAGCAGCCTACTATAACACCTCCACCTACTAATTCAAGCTCCAATACACTCAAACCTACTCAGCTGCCAGTTCAGCCCACACCCAACCCAAATAACAAACCATAGCAATAGCTAGTATATTTTTTTGATTCAAATCAATTCCCCGCATATGTTGTGAGTGTAAGTGACATCTACTTGCATTCAAGAACTACTTTAACAACTCCTTCCACACCCACCATCATTGAGCTACTTGTGGAAGAGGAAGATGAACCTCTGAATGATCCTATTCATCCAACTATACCTAAAAATCCTGAACCAATTCTAGCCAGGAAGACTGCATAAGAGCCACCATTTACTCAGGTATTGGAAGTTTCCAAGCATAAGGAAGACAAGGAAGATACAACTTTTGACATCTTGGATCAACTAAAGCATATATGTGCTCAAATACCCCTATTCCAGGCCATAGAGGATGCTCTAATCTATGGAAAAGCTATCAAGGAAGCTTGCCTCAAGAAGCCAGGTAGGAAGAAGAGAAACCCAACTGTAGTCCATGTGATGGAACAGCTCGTTGATATCATGCTGGGAAAAGTGACTATTCCCAAGTATAATGACCCAGACAGTCTTGTGGTAGTAGTTGTTATCAACGGAATCCAAGTAAAGAATGCCCTGATTGATTTCGGGGCAGCAATCAATGCGATGACTAAGGAAATCCTGTAGCAACTAAATGTTGCAAGCATGAGATCTACTCCTACTATCCTGCAACTTGCTGATAGTTCTATTGTGAAGCCTGATGGTATAGTAGAAGACTTTGTGGTAATTATAGACTCTTGGGAGTATCCACCAGATTTCATGACTCTCTCTCCTAAGGCCATCCTAGAAGGATATCCTATGATTCTTGGAAGGCCATGGTTAGCAATAGCAGATGCTTATATTGGGTGTTGGTAAGGTGATGTGACTATTTTTGATGCCAGGAATACTAAAAATCTTGTTCTTTATCTTCCTGCTCAACCGACCCATAATGAAGAGGATTTTGCATGGCCACGAGTTGGTGAAGAGGATGAGGAAGTTAACTCAGTGGCACAGCTCATGATGTTAGATAGAAGTCCTTTCTTGTAGTTTCAAGATGAAGATGAAGTGTTATCTAGTATAATTCAGAACCATTATGAAGTGGAGGAAGCATCATCTTCTACTTTGGTTAGAATGCTTCTGTTTGTTCTTCCTTTAGCCATTGTTCATGTAGACATTCTTCCTGCAACCACTCTTCCTGCAGACGTTGTTCCTACAACAACAAACTTACTGAAGTCTCATCAACATGCATTTGCATGGGACTATCATGATATGAAGCGACTAGATCCTAAGCTCTGTACTCATAGGATCTACATGAGAGATGAATGTCAACCAATAGGGCAGCCTCAATGAAGAATCAACCCTACATTGGGAGAAATTATTAGAAGATGAATTTATCTATCCTATTTCAGATAGCCAGTGGGTGTCTCCATTAGTGATCATGCTAAAGCAGGGAGGAAAATGGTGAGTTTGTGTTGATTATAGGAAACTTAATGCTACCACTAAGAAGGATCGCTTTCCTTTTCCCTTCATTGATCAAGATATGGACTCACTTGCAGGAAAACTACAGATAAGGTGGCTAGGACCATACGAATTTGTTGAGGTCTTTCCTAATGGAGCTATTCAGCTCACCACCATTGACCCTATCAGATTCAAGTTACTTTTCAATGGTCATTGTCTCATATTATATCATAAGCCAGCTTCTAAAGAAGAGTTACTGCAACAATTCACCTAGCGTTCAGCTCACGAGCTTCCTGCAGCCGAAAGTGGTGGACCTAGCATCCCACCTTTCGGCTAAATTAAGGTATGTACTTTTCATAATAAAGATTTCCACTCTAGAGGAAATCCATTTCTTCACCCATTCGCCCATCTGTCCATCTGTCTCACCTTTCTCTCTCTTCCATCATTTCATTCCGCCTCACTTCACTTCGCATCACTTTCATTAATTGCTCAATTGTTTCTAAAAAGGAGAAATGGTACTTTCTCTCCATGATCTTTGCAACGCATCCTTCTCACGCTCAGGTATGTATGCGGTAATTATCATCTCTTAATTACCTTTTAAGTGCATTTATTTAATCATGGCATGTTACTATAGGTGATTACATAATATGTCATCACTTGTCAATTCACCACTCCCTTCTCGCATGTGTGGACACATGTCCAAATTTAGGTTGGGGGGGGAATAAAAAAATGCAAATATACTGCCCATGCGTCAAATCATAATTTGGCTATGTCAGAAAATTTAAATAAGTTGATTTGAAAATCTAGCTCACAAGTGTGAGGTGATGTTAACTGAGCTGCCAATTCTTTCCATCATCACTCTCATTTATCACCCCTTTTCTCACCTTAATTACCCTATCTTAATCTTGAGTTATAAGCAGTAAATGGTAAAAACTGAGACAAAGAAGGAAATTCAGTCAACATTGGCAGTGTAAATTTAGCAGAAAGGTGTTGGCTTTCATACAGAAATTGCAAAGGAAGGAAATTTTGTTGAGTGACAGTAATTTCAGACAATGGGAGGTGGCTTAATTCATAATGAGCCCTCAATTCATGACGTTTTGTTGCAAGATGCACAATGCCTAGAATAATTTCAGTGTTGTGGATGGTTTGATTATTTCATGAAGTTGGATGGCTTTGACGAAGGCATTGCACTTGAATTCACTCAAACATTCTCTGAAGGAAAAGCCACAGTAAAAGGGTTAGAAGTTGTGGCAACTGAGGAGAGAATTGCAGAATTTTTAGGGTTACCTACCAATGGTGAGCATTACCCTACCTCTAGGGATGTCAGGTCAGCCAGAGCAGAATTTACAGTACATGGTGACCCGCCAATTAGCATAGACAAGCAGGGTGCAAAAAGAATGTCTCTGCCTGAACCATGGAAGCAGACAGTTGTCTACATTATAAGGTATATCACTTGTGAGGGACGTTTGTCAAACCTGCATTTAGTACATTTCAAGCTCTTGAGCCACATGAGGCATGGAAGGAGGATGAACATGCCCAACATTCTATAGAGTCTTCTCTCCATCATGGCAGCTGAAACACAAAAAGGTAGGGACAACTCTGTCTCCCACTGTTGCTTGATAAAATTGTTGGTTAAGAAATCTTTGCATAGTGTATCTAAGATGTCCTGGGAAGAATTTTTAAATGTTGATCAATTTAGACCTGAGGAACTGCAACCTAGGGTTTTACCCCAACCCCGTAGGGTTAGTAGAATATTAAGTATGGTTGAAGCCACTCCTGGTGTTTCAACTTCTGGTGTTAGTTCTAGTATGAACCCTCCTATAGCAACAGAAGAAGCCATAAACATTAGTTCCTTTGAAACAGAGCATTCAGAAAAAGTAAGCTCTTTATCTGATTCTGATGATGATGTCCCCCTGCAAACCTTAATAAGAACCAGGGAACGGAGGAAAGAGGTTGAAACAAGAAAAGAAAAAGAAAAATCCCAAACACAGCCTATAGAGAAAGAGGTGTCGAGTGCTAGGAAGAGAAAGGATGACCCTATTCATCCTACAGCCAAAGGAAAACGTAAGAGAACCCCTAGGAAGTCAAAACCGGATGGGCCGGATTTTTGTATGCCTTCACAGGAAAGCCCTAGGCATGGTGAGACATCACATGGGGACACTGAATCTCCAATGGAACAAGAGCATGTTGAAGAAAAATAAGAGGATATATTTGAAAGAGCAACAAACATAACATTGGCAGACCTTGCTAATATCGTAAAGGAATTTGAGGATGAGCAGGGGTTCCTACAACAAAACCAAGAACAAGAGCAGGAGTTCTTATAGCCACAGCAAGAAGCACAGCAAGAGCCAGAGAAAAACTAGGAACAGGAACAAGAGGTCCTACAACAAGAAGGGGCGAAGAAATAGTACCCCCGCAACCAAAGACAACTGGATAGCCCAAGTTCATGCAGATAGTACTGTATGGGGAACAACCATCAACAAAGACATTGGTAGGAATTCATAGCCCTCCTGATTTTACAGTTCATGCAGCAATTTTAAATTTATGGAAAGAAATAGAAAGGAGAGAGGAAGAATGGAAACAAGAGAGGAAGAGACTGAAAAAGGAAATCCAAGAGAGGGATGAGATTATTGAGGAGAAAAATGAGCAGATTGCTACTTTGAAGAAGAAATTAGATGACATTGTGATCCTAGTGCCACAAATTCTAGAATACAGAGCTCCTCCAAGGGTTTATGCCCTGCACTTGAGAGAGAAATATCTCTCTTTCAAGTTGTCAAAAATTGTTTTAGATTTAAACCCCTCCATTGAAACTCCTACCGAATTCTTCAATTCCCTCAGGATTGCTTCCCTTGAGATGAAAAATTTGTTATGTGAATTCTATTTGCACAATTATGTTGTCACGCAGGATCATGATTGGAACCCGTTGCTATATGTTGGGGATATTCAGTTGTGAGCATTTATGTCTTAGGTGCAAAATTAGATTAATTAGGGTGAGCAGAACAATGCTTATAAGAAAATGGAATCTAACATCCCCTTAGCCATCAGGGCTGAGTCAAGCCAACCAAGGGATATTTGCAAAGAATGGCTAAGGATACTTCTCAGACCAAGCTATGGTAACAGAAGCATGCCCTGGATTGAAGTCATCTACACTGAGTATGAAGTCAAAGCAACAGAAAAAGAGGAGCTTGTAAGAGGATACCTGGCCCAACGATGGAATAGTTTAACAGATGAGTTAAAACAAGTCGAACCCCATTCTATTCATAATTATGTTGTAGCATTGAAGTGATTTGACAGGTCTATCCAAATTGGTAGAACAAAGGGGATATTTTGGCTTCCCCTGACTTTCTAGCCACCCATTCTCATGTGGCCAGTACCAAACTATAGATTCTACCAATATGATATTGCTATAGAAAGGAAAAGATGGAACAGATTTGACAGATTGGGAGGATTTTATTGGGATCCAGACTCACACTCTATTGAGACAGATGTTGGCCAGCTTGCAGTTGCAAACTTTAGAGCTTTGACCAAACAAAAGAACAGCCCTTCCACTATTGGAGGACCAGCAAGACATTAGGTTAGGGGGGAATGATGAGCCTAGTTTTTGGTCAAATTTTGGGTAGAATCTATAGTCCATTTGTTGGCAGTGTCATGAAATTTAGTATTTAAGTGTCAATATTTGCATAATGTTTCCCTCAAACCATTGACATTGGGTTTAACCCTATCTCTGTGAAGTTTTAATGACATTGGCATATTATGTGGATTATCTATAGTGATTTTGTGTATGGTTGATGAATGTTATTTAAGGTGATTATAGATGTGCAATTATTATGTGTACTGGCATTGCTATGAAAGACATAATTTGTGGATGCTAAGTTGAGAAAGGGATCCGTCAGATGACCATGCAGTGGAATCATTCAAAGGAGTCAATTGAAGGACGATGACAGCAGATTCCCCATGACAGTCAATTATAACTGCCTTGTATTTATGGCATTGAGCAATTACGGGCATTACTACAGCGTCGAGTCCACGTTTTGGGCATGCACATCTAATTGGATTCCCTGCAGACGTAACCGCTCTGCCACTCTTTTCCCCGCTTTCCCTAAATGGCATTCCCTCAGTTAGTGGGAGTTGACCGCCCTGTTCAGCTAGTAGTATAAATAAGGATTTGAATCTTCTTTTTAGGGGTTCTTAGTTCTTGATTGTTGTTGTTAGATGATATTGAGGATGTATTAAGCATTCTCCACTTTTCAATACAGTCATGTTGCTACTCTATTTATACATTTTTCAATGAATGAGATGATAATCTAAGTTTAAGAATTTGAGTTTGTATTAGTCTTAGTGGATACTTATCCAAGGGGGCCCACTTGGTGAGTAATCCATTCTTTAGAGTAATCAGTTTAGTTATTATTTCTTGTTTTGTACTTAGTTAGAAATCTAGCATCGACTATTCCTGCAGCCACTAGAAGTCCATTCTGTGTCTATTCTTGCAGCCAAAGCAAACAGAGTAGTTCTTGTTTTTTACCCAGATCTTTTATTCCTATTATGCATTTCAGTTCAGCATAGTTGTTGTTTGATGTTCAACATTTTCTTTATTTCCTTTTCAAGAAATTTACTTCCAATATTGTGTGTTTCTTAGTTGTAGATTAGAAATGGCTACTTAAGAGTTCCTAGTGCACATACTATGTTGGCCCATTTCAAGTTCACGTCCTTGGGTTAAAAATTTAAATGCACCTTCATGATGATTAAAGTAACTATTCAAGTTAGATTTCCAATCTCTAAATCATGGTTGTAAAGGTTGATTTATCATATCATTGTAGGAGGCCAATAGAGGTCATTTACAAGGGTGTCACCATTGAAAAAGCTCTTGTAGCTAAGGGACTGGTCAAAATTTATAAAGAGAATAATGATAAACAATCTAATGAAAAATATCACTATTGGAATTGTTGGAAATATGTGCCTCAATCCCATAGGCTGAAACCTCTGAAAGGGCCAAGTCGATGTGACATCTTTTGTGTCTGGCCGACTAGCAGTTGAATCTTGTTGAGCAGTTCAGGTTGTTGTGACCTTGCTTCAGTCTCACCAAATGATCCTATCGCTATGACATGTTGTGTTCGGTATGACCTCCTACCGAGTGGAGATCTCTAGCCGACAGGCCATTCATATCGTATATCGGGGAGACCCTTGGCCGAAAGGCTTACTTCGGTGTGAAGTCCCAGCGATAGCTAAAGTCTCACCGACAGTGTTTTCTATTGAAGCCTTTGGGGAGAGTCTTGGGTGTTCGGTAAGAAGTCTTACCGACAGGAATGTCTCACTGATAGTATTCACTCGGGGTAACCCAAAGGTCTCGGGAAGAACTCTTAGCGACTAAGTGAAGTCTCGCCAAAGGTGGAGGCTTCGGTATGAAGTCTCAACGACTAATGAAGGTCTTGCCGACGGGGATACACTTGGAGTCTTTGCGGTTACACAAAGAATTCGGTATGAAGTCTTAGCAATGGACAGAAGTCTTTGCCGACTATTGCTTGGTGCTCGGTATGATCTCCTAGCGAAAGCGGTATGTCTTCTTCAAATGTTGAACGTTTCGATATAACCCTTAATGGCTCAATATGATCTCTCAGCGAAAGACGATTGTCTCACCAAATGGAAAACTCACATTTGTGTGACTTTGAATGTTCGGTATGATGTTTCACTGATAGCAATAAGTCTTGGTGATAGCAATACATGTGATGATCGTCGGTATGAGGTCTTGGAGACATGGCGAAGTCTGAGCAATAGCTCTCTGGACTCGATGTAACATCTTGGTGATAAGGATGACTCTTAGCGACATTGATAGTTAAGTCTTGTGGAATCGGGGAGACACAGTTAGTGTCTCACCGACATGCCAACATAGGTTGATCACTTTGACTGAGAGAAGACCATCCTACGTGGTGAGTCATTGGCCAATCAGAGAAGCCGAAAGGGAATTGCTAGCAGTTGGACTGTTGCGGCCATTACTGAGAGGAAGCTCGACAGACAGGGGCGACATGGTTATACTCAGTGATTACAGATTGTGATGGGTTTGATGGATCAACGGATTGGTGTGTGGTTGTATGATCAGTGGATGAATTCTATTCTATGAAGACTATAATGTGAATGTTCTGTAACAAGGTTGTTCATGGTGAATGCTATTGAAAACTGACATCAGAAAGATAAGTCAGATCTCTATATGTAATCTTTATTACTGAAATACAAAGTGACTTCTCTTGGTGTGGTGGGTTTTTCTCCCGTACGGGTTTTCCCACGTAAATGTGGTGTTCATATGTGTTTTTCAAATACTTTGTTTATGTTATCTCTTTCATGTGCATCTTAATTGGACTGTAATTGAAAAAAAAAAGTGTCTTTGCATTCTTCCCTGAGGTTTTGACATTAGGAGAGTTGCTTCCGCATCTAGCTTTCCTTATAGGAATGAGAGCAAGAATGTTTTCAATGATGGTGTCATGGATACTAAACACATTCAAGTAGAAAATACCCCCAAGGTAATCAAAAAGCACCAACGCCATCCATAGCCAATACCATATTAGTTCCTCAAGGAGCACCACGCCCTCCCAACCAATCCAATCAAGGTAATGCTAAATACAATTTCACTCCTCTAGGATAACCCCTTGATACAATCTTTCAAAGGTTGGTCCAAGCTAACGCGGTCACATATCCCATCACACAACCATTCGATGAGTCCAAACCAAATCCCAATTGGTATAAGGAACGTGAGTATTGTGACTACCATAGGATCAGGTACATTCTACAAACAAATGCATTAAGCTTAAGAATTATGTCCAAGATCTATTGATAAGGGTGATATTGTCATTAATGGAAATCAATCCACATCCTCTAATGTTCAATTAAAGATATTCTAAAATGCCTTCCCTAAGCACAATCAAGGAGCTAGTTCATCCAATGCAAATATTGGTTCAAACAATAGTCAGAACAATTCAACTAATCATATAGATTATACTAAATTTTCTTTTAATTATGAAAATCTGGTTAGTTGCATTACCCAGGTTGATTCATGCATCTCCATGATTAGAGTTAAGGTAAAAGAGCCACAATGTGCAGTTACCACTCACCGCACTTGCATATCCATTTTCGGTCCATCCACTTCATCCCAACAGCCTCCTATAAACCAACAATATAATATTCTTGATCACCTTGGAAAGACTCCTAGGAAAATCTCCATTTTGGATTTATTGAAGTCTTCTCCTATCCATTAGGAAATCCTTACCAAAGCTTTGTAGGATGCACATGTACCTAATGATATAGATCCCACCCAATTTCAAGCTCTTATGGGACATTTATCCTCCACATATCAATAGGGATTCAATCAAAATGGTATGCCACCTATTAATCCAGCTCATAATAGTTCCCTTCACATTGAATTCCCCATCACTAAACATAAGGTGAAGTGGGTCTTGATTGATAATGGTTTTTCCCTTAACTTGTGTACATTGAAGTTCATTAAACAAGTGGGGTATACTCAGGCTGATTTGGACAATCAAGTAATCACCATCAAGGCTTATGACAATGCTAAGAGAGATTCAGAAGGCACCATTTTCCTTCCCATTTAGGTCAGTCCTGATATGCAATACACTACTTGTCATGTTCTTGACCTTGATCTCCCATACAATCTTCTCCTTGGCTGCCCATGGATACATGCCATGCAAGTCATCCCTTCCACTTATCACCAATGCTTTAAATTCCCCCATAATGGAATTGAGGTTACCATCTGTGCCAATTCACATCCTTTCATGTACTGTCATGCTCTTGAGGTCTCCTTCCCCCATTCTCAACATTGTCTAGGTGTTGAATTTTCACCTTCTAACGCAACTCCATCTTCCTCCTATGTCGATCCCGACACACTCCTTCATCTTCCACTCAATCATCCATACTTGAATCCACCTTTTCCAAGGTCAAGATCATATACAAAGGTTTTGGAGAGTACGAATGAGAAATATGCTTAATGTGGACACCATGACCCCATCTCCACGTACATATGGGTGTCCATCTTCATCTTCACAACTGCAAGAGATGATAGTTAAGAACATTGGCCCAACTAATTTTGAATCTCAAGGAACTCGAACACAAGAAAAAATTGAAGAAGATGTTATCCAATGGGTGTACCATGAGGAACACGAGACTTCTTCTACACTCTTGGAATATTTTCAAGAAGTATATCCAACTGCCCATCAACTAGCATAAAAGGTCAATTTGTTGGGATAAGATGCCATTAAGCTTGTAAATCCCAATATTGCATTTATTCCATTTATTATTTGTAATCTGTAATTATCCATGAGGAGATATACTAGTTTCACTGACAGGGGTAATTTTGGTGTCATCGAAGGCAATTACAGAGTGACATTTACTACTGGAAATTGTAAAAATTCAAAGTAAATGAGGGTAGGAATTTTCCCTTGAGGAATCTACTATTTTTGGCATGCATGACAACTATCATAATGTTTGGTAAGTGAATCTATGACAATTGCAAGTTATCATAAGATTCTGAGATTCTATGATGCATATAACTGATATGTTAGTTGTATATTTGTTATATTTAGCCCTAGGCGCCTATCTTGGATAGGATGCATGTTGGGGGTATCTATGATGGTTATGACGCATCATAAGATGTTGTAAGATGTCATTCTTGAATATGGGCACCTAACTTTGAATGGGTCACAATTTGACACTTGGAAGTTGCATGTTGGTGCCATTTTGATGCTTGCATGTGGGAAACTTGGAGGAGAGAGAGTGTGGATGCCTTGGGTGATGAGGAAACATTTTCTATAAGTATTTTCCATGTATTTGTTGCTGCAATACATATTTTAGGTACTCAAGTTTTGTCAGAATGTTGTCAGATTGAAGATTGAAGGAGAGATTGGTGGTGTTATTGTATTGTACAATCTTTTGTAGATTAATACAAACATTGGGCCTCTTTCCTGTGTGGATTTTTTACTCAAAATGGTTTTCTCCACGATAAACACTGTGTCATTGTGTTATGTGTTAATTTTTCTGATTTTGCATCTCTGTGAAGCATAGTTTCAATTTCATGTTACAATCTCCATTGTTATTGCACACTTAAAAGATTGCAGAAATTTATTTGAGTCAGCTTTCCATTGAAGTAGTGTTGCTTTCATTTTATAACACAATCATCAAGGAGGAGGATTGGGGGAAAATGAACAAGGTATTTGCAAGCTTGTGGAGCTACCCACACAACCAAACCATCAAGGACTTGGTTATGATTAGAAACAAAAGCAACCTGTGTCGTCATCTAGCACATTGAACAATGTTAATGTGGAATTTGTTATTATTAAAGATATCCCCGAAAAAGAGATTATAAAAAAATTATGATGACATGGATTTCTCCTCCCTATTTGAATCAACATCCATCTTTACCATTAGCCTTTCCCTCCACCATCCTAAATTGATTGATTGGGACCAATGAGGAATCATACCTATTGATGCTTTTCCTAGTGAAAAGGCCGCATGCATACACTTCATGGGTTTGGAAGAGGATTATCCATTAGAATTCATCTTTGAGCTTTATCAAAGTACTTATTCTAGGGAAGATGAACACCTTAATTGCAAAATTAAGAAGCAACAAAATAATCAAGGGTCTTCTAGTGAAAACCTCCCTGAGGCACTTTTAGACTCGTCAAAAGTAAAAACAAAGGGTGTATCCTCTAATGAAAAACTTTATGAGGTGTTAGAGGATGGGGACATTCATCTTCCTCTCATGGGTACTCATTTGTCAAAAATAACCTCTATTTTGATTAAGGAGACTAAAGAAATTAATTTGGGTACCGAAGCTGAGCCAAAGATTACCTACAGAGCCAAATCTTTATCATAGGATGAATATCAGGTACTTTCTAGGCTCCTTCAGAATGGCTTCATCAACTTTTCCTAGTCATACTCTGATATGCTTGGGATGGATCTTGCACTTGTATTTCACCATTTGGATGCACATCCTAATGTAAAACTAGTTAAACAAAAGCTCTTAAACAAGTTGCTTTACTTGTTATTTAATTGGAACTAGAGAAATTATTAGCACTTGGTTTTATACAGCCCATCGATTACTCTGATTGGATCTCCAACATAGTTCTTGTTGTTAAGCACACTAGG